>SSSI01002273.1:0-14617 GCA_004796505.1 Oryzaephilus surinamensis
TCATTGTTTTCTTTGATTCTGAGGGCATAGTGTGGTCAGAGTTCGTTCCAAAAGGAGTAATTGTAAACTGTGACTATTATAAGGGCCTTATTACAACGTTTGAGCACGGATGTTCGAAGAAAATGACCACAAAAATAGGCCAGTGGTGTTTTTTGCTTCATCATGACAACGCACCGTGTTACATTTCAATACTAAAACGCGAATATTTGGCTGAAAAAATTTTCTAGTCTGTCTACATCCACTTTATTCGCCCAATTTAACACCATGCGACTTTTGGCTATTCCTTAAAATTAAAAGTGTGCTAAAAAGATAGCAATTTGAACCTATTTCAGACATTTAAAGTGCTGCGGCAGATCCGCCAAAAGCCATTCCCAAAAAATCATTCCAGAAAGGCCTCCAATAGTGGAATCAGCTTTGGAATAAATGTAGTGGATAGCCAGGGAGAGTACTTTGAAGGAGACTAAGTGATATCAGATGTAACATTAATATCTTATTTGTTAAAAAATTATTCACCGTATTTTTTGATCAGACCTTGTATTTAATTATTCATTAAATGGTTTCATATAGGCAGTAGGTACCGATAATATTTTACTAAAATCAAATATTAATTCCAATAAGTACAAATATAATTTAGTAACTATAACTTTTCAATCAAAACTACAGCCCGAAATGATTATAATTCACGTTTTTTCTATTGAATAAATCCTTGATACGAACAAACTGTTTAACTTTATATTACATCATAAAACATATAATAATTATTCTTTAATTATTTCCAACTGACAATATTTTAATTAGTTTTGCATTACGTTTTAAGTAAAACAACTTAATCATCAATCTATTGTCCTTAAAAAGAATCATAAAACGGTTTATGAAGAGGTGTGTTCCAAAGAAAAGATTACGTAGGACAATATGTGTAAATTGTGAATTTAAATCCGGGTCTATTCAATATAAATGCATTCATATTATATCGGTTCAAATGGTATATAAGCTTGGACATTGTCCGCAGTTTGATGGCCTCTACCATGGGTATACAAGAAAATACCAAATACCACTTATTATAAATAATAAGTAGTTCTTCGCGGACCGGTTTTGCAACTCTACAATTTTAAATTCCATTGTATATAATATACACACATATACATATACGTATAAATAAACTATAAAGTTTTATTATTAAAAATAATATTATAATAAAAAATAGGAATCACGTAAGTGAAGATGTACATTTTTGATAAATGTAGGAAAAACATGATATCTAAATCGTTTTACAACTGCATATTGCTTATCCAACAAAAATCTTGTTTTTCTTTTTCGTATGAATTAATTTACATTTCTCTTTCATTTAATTATTTCCTCCACTGATTATATATCAATCATAAAAATGATTACACAATGACACTTTCAATTATTGAATTTTTTTATAGACGCACACACTATTTTTGTCTAAACATTCACTTTTTTCTAAAGTGATTGTTTTTGTATAGTAATTATGCCCTATGGGGCGAACGTGAATTTTAAATTACTTTCGCCAAACCTAAATTGTGTTTATGTTTAAAAAATTTTCGTATTAAATGCATTCAATTTTATAAAAACTCGATAATACAAGAAAACCTTGTTTTATCCATTTTTGTACTTGTCCTATATTATACATATGTAATGATATTACGCATATGATACCTCATCATTTACAACCATATGGCTTTTACATATATGAATATTTATTACATAAGAAAAATTTATTGTGTATCGTCTTTTCGTTTTTTAACCTTTTCAGTTAATAACGATAATATTCTTTATCGACAAATTAATTTAATTATAATATTGAATAAAATCAGATGCATATTAATTATTTTGAAAACCATCTGACTATAATAATATAATTTTTATTCAACACTTTCACTGAATCATCACATATTATTTAAAAATCGTTATATATTATAATCAATTTCTAAATTATATACCAGTTGACATTTAAACAATTCTGAAATTATTATGAAAAAACTTTTTGTGAAACAATTATATAATGAACCGAATTTAATTTCTTTTGATGATATTTTTTCTAAAATAAATATGATGTATGGAAATTTGAATCTCTTTGGAATAAACTTTTAGACACATTATAAATTTAAATAAAATCGTGACATCGTTTTAAAATCAAAATTAATCATATAATTCTCCTATATAATGTTCTTTACAAGTGAAAAACTTAATTAATAACGTTATTATATACATATACGATATAATTGGAAATTTCTCTCTATATAGGTACGAGTACCTATATATATGCCAAGTTTAGCACGAAAACCATATAAATCCAATAAATACAACATACTATTAACTGAAAATTTTTGCGACATTGTACCATTCTAACTGTAAATTGACCTCTGTTAACAGATCAAAGGTTTACAGTGTTTTTTTACCAATATATCCAAGTTTACATAAATTCTCATTAGATTTTCTTTTGTGTTTCGGACTCCATTTATGAATGTTGTAAAAATTACAAACTTACCAATTCTGTACTCATTGTGTTACATCCTCTTAATGGTAATGTATATTTGATGGGTGCCGGTCTTTGTACCCATTCACCCATACAGCTGCTATTTTTCGATAGACCTCTCGGATAAATCATACCATTAAAACGGCCAGATCTTGTATTCACACTAACAACAATTTCATTACTATTACAGTCCACGTGCACGTCCGATGCAACTTCCGGTGCACCTAAAATATACAACAAAATGCTTCTTGTTTAATCATAATTTTTTAAATATAATATACATTATTCATGAAGAATAATATGTTTGAAGCAATTGTTTGAATGTGTGGTCATGCATTTTACTATAAATTTACTCACATTGGTTTGTGATAGTAAATCGGAAATGCTTGTTGTGGAAACAGTTAGTTTTTGTCCATTGTTAGCTCAAGTTTTCAATAGTTAAAGTTTCAAAAATATACAGAGTGTTCCTGCAGAATACAGTATGTTTTTTTCTTTTTTGGCTGTTTAATACTTCATTGAATTTATACTTTTGTAGGTACTACGTTATTAGTTCACATAAATTAATTAACTTCCAAGATATTTTAAAAACAATTCAGAAATTACCAGTTCCTTGAAATTCGATACAACGTACGTGTTAAGTTTTTCACATTTTTCTCAAAAACCACTCATTTGAACGAAAAATTTCAAGAGACACAAAAGTCTCCTTATTAAATAAGATATTTTAAATAGTACATTAACGAGCAAAAACAAAAAGTTTCGAGGGTGTGTTTTCAGTTTTCATCTCCATTATTAAAAAACATAGTTGAGGGCGGTCATTTTCGTTCAAATTTGGTACAAATATGTAGCCTGATAAAAATATTTTTGTGTAAAATTTCATTTTAATATCTGTACGTACTATTTCCTGAAATATTCATGTAGAGCCTTGTTTTTTCATAAAATTTTAACACCCTGTATCTCAAAAACCAAGCAATTTCGTACAAGTGTTTATATGAAGTTTTTTACGTAAAATGTATTATAATTCTAGAAATGTATTCTAAAACACCCTGTATATTGTCAATGCATTCATTTTTGTAATAAAAGTAATTAAATGTGCAATGAAATTGTATTGTACGAAACTTTGCACAATTTCTTAATATTTCCAAGCTTAATTTATTTCATATAATGTAAGTACGTCATTTTACAACAAATCAATTTAGAAATAAATAAATTATAAAATTGTTAAAGTCTAAAAAAGCGAATTTAAGATAAATCCATTGAAAGTAAAATTGAGGTCAATTTTCTAACAATTCTTTCCCATTACAAATTACAATTTAAGATTTAACTGTATTACATTATATTCTTTGTTAAATAAAAGTGTTAAATACATTATATGAATTTCCCTGCATGCTGTTTTTGTATAGAATAAAAAAAGTTTCACTTTTATATTTATAGCATCTCTCATTTTTCTAAGTATAGGTATATAAATGAGATTGTATTGTAGATTTTTGTGGAAACAATGCAAAATACAATTTTAACTTGAAAACATTTATAAAACAATAAATAACGGAATCGTAATTTAAACGTATTCATTTTCTTTGGGAAATATTTGAATTTATAATTTTTATAGCGGTATTATATGTTTTTCGTTCATTCAACTTTAAAAATTTGGATATTATATTTAGAAACTCACTTGTAGTTGGTGGTATATTAGCCGAATGTACACTGGAAACCTGTAAATTAAAAAGAAATTTAAGTGTCAACATTGTATATCTAGAGATTAATAAACGATAAAGAATTATCGCACCTTGAATGGCAAATAAATGAAATTAAAAGTAAACTAATAAAGAAAGTAGAAATTATTCCATGCTCAAATATTGATACACATATAATAAGAGAAAATTTTTTACTTGATAAGACAATTATAGACTTCCTAGAGGGCAATTTTCAAATTCGTTCGATTAATAATGTGAGAAAAGATAGCAATAAGCAACATGACTGTTTTTTTTATTACTTTTTTCCTTTCAATTTCACTTACTAGATAATAGAAGACGAACTGAAGAAGTAGCGGTGTCAGAGGGGTTGAATAAACCGGGCGGTACCTTGTTTTCATTGTATTCATTTCTGAAAAAAGAAATAGAAAGTGGTCAAAGTAAAATATATATAGTCAAGTTTGAAGTCAAGTAGGTCATACTTTGTAGATACATAATAATAATAATAAAACACATAATACAAGTTTTAAAAACGACCACAACCTTGAAAAAATTCACTTTTACATTCATTATTCATTTAGGCGAAACCAAAAATATACCCATTAATGGTGCAATTAAGAATGCATTTAAAATTAACAAAAACATTAAAAAATTGCTTTGAATTTTTGTTATTTATCGGGTTTGCAGCTTGTTCTGCAGTTAAAGTCTCCTTCCTACAAAATTTTTCTTTAGTCATTTTAACATGACGTCATAAATGGTGTTAATAAACACCCTCGCCTACATTTTTTCATCAAGCTTTATAGAATTATATACCTATATCTTTATATTTTACAACAGTATATTGTTTGACAAATAATTAAACACCCCACACATAATTTTTTTGTATACTTATAAAACCTACACAAGATTATTCAATTTACTGAATATTAATATCAATATGTACTGGTTTTGTAAACTTAAGAAACAAGTTGACATTTATACGGACTTAACTATAAAAAACATAAGTTTTCGTTAATTACCTACCTATTAAATTGCTTTTGAAGTGGATATACTTATAGTATTATAATTTTTTAATTTCCCTCAAATGGCGTGCACACTTTTCTATTTTACACAAACATATAAACAAAAAAAAAAAAACACCACAAACACTTCAGTGCTTCTGATGATGGTTAGGAAAACTTGTAAGACATTGTAATGTTAAACGATTACATGTCATTGCCGAAATAAATTATATGGCCCGGTGTATACGTAATAATTTTTTGTTATATTGTAAATCGCGAAGAGTTTCTTCTAACACCGCACTTCACGTCGTTCTGTTTCTTGAAATTTTACCTTTACGAAAGGTGGCGACTGGGTATACCAATGGTATTCTGGTGGTGGTAGTAGAGAACGGCTATATACGTTAAAACAATAAAATGCAATAGTATACGACTAAAAAAATTCCTTTACCATACCTGTCTGGTATACAACCTTTTCTCTTTCATCTCGAATTCTGCACATTTATTAAACAAGGATAAAAATATAATGAAAAGGATCAGTTTAAATAAAAAGCATGTTATTATTTATAAACATGTTTCGTTTATTTTAGAAACAGCACCTTCAACATTGGATACTTCGGTATATTATTGTAAAATAGATTGCAAAGGTCTAGTTTTATTCTTTTATAGATATTTACGATATGTCAATCCTAAAAAAGATAATTTTATAAAAATCTGTAAATTAATGTTTATTTAGTACCAGTCCAAGTAGTCTTCAATAGTTAATGGTCTCTTTCGATTGTGTTTATATGATTTTTTGGTTGTTTCTGCCTTTGTAGTCATTTCATTTAAATCTATTTCAGTTGTTTGCATATCACTAACAAAATTTGTTTCTGGAAACGTTTCAACAGTTCCCTCATTCATGTCACTTTTTACAGTTGATGTGTAATCTTGTGGAATTTCAGAATCGATTTCAGTTATCTTGAAATTTGTAATAATTTGTTTATTTCCATCTTCCTGAACACTATTAAAAGTTGTCTCATAGGGAATTGCAGTGGTAATTAATTCATTATTTTCTGTAGTAATTGTATCCAAAAAACTCCCTTTTGCAAATATATCAATATTATAATTATTTTCAATATCATTTCTTGTATTTGAATAATCGAGAACGCAAATTTTATGCGAAATGCATGGATGTTTGCAGCAAATATAAGTATAAGGACATTCTAAATGATTTTTACATTCAAACAAAAATGTTTCCTCATAAATTAATGGCTCTTCACATCTGAAGGCTAATGGATGACATAAAACATTTAATTCTCCTGCAATGAAAAAATTAATTACTCTGCAATTTCAAGCAAACAGTAAAAAATCAGTTTACTACCTTTATGACTGAAAAAAATTGTTAGACGACTATCTATTGGACGTTGAATTTCAATTAAAAAACGAGATTTCAATTGCTTTTCCGCTAAAACTATTTGTTTCGTACGCAAGTTGTAATAGTAAATTGTATTATGAGAAATTGCACATAAAATTAATAACGACAAAATGAATATAATTGAAATCATTTTATTTAATGGTTTTGTATAAAATTACAGTAATACAATAAATATAATCATTAATTGAAACAGTATTTTGTCTAATTGTTTATACTAGATATTAATGAATCGATAAATTCAAAAGTAATTGACACCAATGTTTGTATTGTATGAATATTCCATTTCTTCAGCATCACAATTTTCAATATCGTCAAAATCGTTTGTAATTTTAGTTGTTGTTTTAAACAAAGGAGTTGTAATTTGAATATCATCATCGATTTCATTGATATTAGCTTTAATTTGTTTTAATTCAGTTGTAGATTCACTGCCGAGTAAATTATTTTCATTTTCTTGCAAACTAAACAAAATATTTTTCTCCAACTTAACATCTGGACTTCTATTATTTAAATCCATGCCATTTGCATCAAATTTTATAATATTTCTGTCAAACCTTTCGATATTGTCGTCATTTTCATTGCCATAATCGTACTCTTCAGTTGAAACAAATTGTTGTAGACACACTTTATGTGCAAAACATTTCTGAACACAACAAATATAACTATCTGGACATTGAAAATTTGATTCGCATAAAAACTGTATAGTTATGCTAACCGGTAATTTTGTTACACAAAAAAATGAAAATGGATGGCACCATAAGTTTTCTTCAACAACTGAGAAACGTTTTAATCACTTAATTCAACAATCTTAATCTATACTTACAATTATTTTGATGTGGACTATGAAGTACGTCTATTGGACGACTGACTTCTATGTAATTAGTTGGTTGGGTACCATTTAAAGTCAAGATTAAATGACCAGTTTGCTGATTGTAAAAATATAGTAATTGTGATTTTATTTGAAAAAAACATAAGCAAAAAATGAACAGTTTCCAAATCATTATGTTTGCATCAATATGCATTGTTACAAACGATTCTATCATTAGAAACTTATTTAAAATTTCTAACAAATAGATTAGCAATCGTTAAGTAATTATTTGCATTAAAATTAATATGGATGATAATAAAATGAATTAACTATTTACTTTGTAAGTTGATTTATTAAAATTTTGTATTTGTATACAATAAAAAAATATATAAAAGACTTTCATATGTACTTAACGAGAATATTCCATTCCTTCATCGTTTCTGTAATCTAATTCTGCGACAAAAATTTAAATAAACTTTTTCATTTCACATATATTTAATACATCATCGATCAATTGATACCTTTATCACTTTCATTGTTGATTTCGGCAATTTCTTTATTATTACTCCTGTCTATTAATTTATCGTTACTGTTTTCCTTTGATATAATTTTGTCACTTGTTAAATTTTTTATATTGTGTTCGACTTTCACATTTTCTAAAAATAAAAGTGCCTAAATTATTTCTAATGAAACTTTGATATTCAAATGAGGTTTGCTTTTAATTTCAATAATTTTATTTACTTGGTTTCACTGTATTTGTTACAGAGGATGTCTCATTATCAGTTACTCGAACTAATTGAGATTGGGTTGTATTTAAATTTAAAATTGCGCTTAATTTTTTTCCAGTAACTGTAGATTCTAAAGTATCCCGTACTAATTCAGTTGTTATATCTGAAAAACATTGTTTAAAGGAAAATCAAGCACAAAGTAATATCTCACTTGGTACTAATGTAGTAAAAGACGTTAATAAGTTTGTTAACGTAGTTTGTTCTACTTCAGTTTTTATATCTACAACAATTTTGTGTTTTTATAAATAAAAAACCCAGTAATTACGTTTTACTTAAGTGCCTTATTGTGGTTTCAATAGTGTGTAAATTAGTAAAGTTAGTATTATTTGTTGAAATTTCCGCTTTTGTTCTTTTAGAATGAGATGTTGAAGGTAACTTAATAATTTGTACCAATTTTTCACTAACTGCTGTATCTACAAATAAATTTAATAGCAGGGAAACATTTTTTAAAAAACTACTGTTACCTGGCTTCAACGTATTAACTGATTTCATATTTTCTATTATTAAAGACATCCCATTAGAAATATTTTCTCGATTTATAACTATTTTATGAAATTACAGTTTAAGCAGTACGTGTATTAATGGAGATACTTACAAGTTTCATTACAGCAATGTAAAGTATTATCATTTTGGTTAAAAATATACAAAAGACTTATTGAAAATGCACAAAAACTAATAAAAATTATACTAAACAATAAATTTCTTTTTTTGATACCGCTTGTCAAAGTTCCTGCCATTTTAAATTAAAATATCTTACACTGCTATTACTGTACTGACTAAAAGAATTTGTTAAAATATAAATGTATGAGATCTGGTAGAATTTTTACTGAAAAAAACTTGCTTCAGGTTTTTTTTAAAACAGAAACAACGTTGTAATATTATAACATGAGTGTACATATTTAAATAACTTAAGCTATACTTTTGTTTTACATAATAATTAATAATCACAGTTTAATATCTAATAATAAAAGGTCCATATGAAAAATATACTTATAACAAAAATTAATAGTCCTAATTAATTCCAATTCCATTTTTACTTTTTTCCTTTATGTTTTATAAATTTACTAGGATTATTTAAAACTATGGAATATTTTCCATTTGTTAACGATATGACTGGAGAATCCGCTGGTTTAGGTAATATAGGAACTGGAGGTTTTTTAATAGTACTTGCCGTAACAGAAGATATAATTGGAACCGAAGGATCGAATCGTAAAGGATCATCAGAAGACACTAAAACAAATTTGCAAATTAAAATATATGGACGTAGACTTTATAGATTTTAATAACCTACCATTATTTCTTTCATTCTCATATTTTAAGATAATTCTCTGAAGCGCATTAACTTGTTTTTTCAATAAGGCAAGTTCCGATTTAAGTTTTCTATTTTCATCTCTGAGAATCTTATTCTCCTGTTCCATATTACTAATTCGTACTTGTTTTCGTTTTCTACACCTTATTTGCGCCATTCGATTCATTTCACGTATTCTGTCTCGTATTTCTGTTAATTCTGTTTTTTTATCATTTTTACCATTAGATTTTGTTGAGACTTCCATTTCCTCAACGTTGTCGTCGTTCTCCTTCAATTTAGTTTTAATTTTACTTCTGATTGTACTCAAATTAACATTCTTTCTCTCCACGACTACGTTAACTGAAGATGTGTGTGTCGACGTTAAATTATTTGTCTCCAAATCAACTACTAATGTATCAGATAAGGTAAAATCATCATCATCTTCTTTCGTTTGTATCGATGAATATTTCGATGGCATATCTTCATCTGTTGGAAAAATGTGAGGTGTATGTAATGTTGTATCGTCGGTGTTCAATTTTGCATCATTTATTTGGAGTATATTTGCATTGTTTACAGCTTTTTTAAAAACTTCTTCAAATGGATTAACATTTTGTAAATCTTGAAATAAACCTACTTCTTCACAGTTTTTTATAAATCGTGTTGGTGTTGGCGTTTGATCAACTACAAAACAGTTTTTTAATTATGTTAATGGAATTTTGCAAAGGTAAATTTTACCTGAATTTGTAGTTGCTGTTTCAATGTTTAAAATGGGCAGATTTTGTTGAGCTTTCGTCAAATCTGAATCCATAATTAGTAAAATAATTTTGGTTTGGAATTAATGTTACAATAATTCTATCTAATTTTAAATACATATAAACTTTATTAATCCAATTTTCAATCTACTTAACCCAACTTTTATTTTAACTATTGCTTCTTCTTCGTCTATGGTCTTAAAGATAAATTGATCAAAAAATGATTATTTCTTTTTTTTCAAAATAACAATTAGTATAAATATACATTTTGGGAATAAATTACAAAATGGGATATCTTAGTCAATCGCAACGTGTGAGATTATTATATAAAACAATTTTGAGGTTACATCGAGGCTTACCAAAAGATCTGCAGGATGTTGGTACGAAATATGCTCGAGAAGAGTTTAAAAGACATAGAAATTGTTCACCTAAAGAAGCTGAAATCTTTCTCAGTGAATGGAGTGTACGGTTTGTGAAAAAAGTATTAAACATATATAAATTTATATAAGGAAACGTATTTTAGACTTATGCTGTGACACTGGCTGAACAACTGGGTATCAGAGGTCCAAAAAGTGGAACAAATCGTTTTGGTCAATCACTGACAATTGACGATTTACAACATTTTCGTAAGGAACAAATTGTACAGTTGTATGAATTAATGATGGCTGCCAATCCATCTGCGGAAACTGATAAAAAATGAAGAGTTATTGTAAAAGTTTAACAATTTTCGATGAAATTTTCTATAGCATTTATTCTATATTGATTAAAAAAGATTTCCATTAAAAAAACACTTAATAATGTTCGTATTATTTATTTTATTAACCACCGTATCTATATAATCAGTAAGAGCGTTTTAACAGCATTAAAAACATTAATACACAATAACATTTTCAGGGTCTGCTTCATTAAGACATTTAAAAGATTTATAGGCTCGTTCACATATTTCGGGAATATCTGAAAGAAATTTAGTAACAAAAGTTTTTGCAAAACTTAAAAATTTTTCCGCAACATTTCCAAAAATTCTTACTTTTAAACTTGTCGAAACATTTAAATGCCGGTTCTCTGATACTATCTACAAAACTCTTAGAGTACAATGCTTCCATGGGGGTAAGATCAAGTACATCAGTTTGTTCATCAAACTAAAAATGAGACATAAACGAACCTATGGATAAATATATTAAATATTACGATAATATATAGTTAAGCATAACTTACGACACTTGTTTCCACCAGCATACATTTTATGTAACACTAAAACATAATTAATTTATTATAATCAATTATTTTCCTCTACAACTTTGTTTTTTTCTCACTTGAAATTGTTTATTATCGATATTTGTTTGAGAATTAAACTGTTTTATGTATTTATCCACATCTAAACAGAAATAAATAATTCATTATAATTACCGATTTATAATTTCTTTAAGTCTTTTACCTTTTACTTTTGATTGTTGCTCACAGTGGATATGAAGGGTTTCAAATAGCTGTAATGTACTTGCTGGCACTTCCTAAAACAAAAAACGATATTTATTTGAATTAACAGTAATTTTAATTCAGACTAGTAATTTTAGAATGGACAGAAATAAAAATAATCTCACAATTTTGGTAAATTCCGCAGGAATCCAAATCATTGCAATTACAAGAAAATGCACTAATTTTTCCATTATAATTAATATATCAATTTATCTGAAATTTTCAGTAGATAATGACTACAAGATATCATTTCTGTCTTATATACAATTTTTCTAAATGTTCGTGTCATTTTACGTATTTCTTCAACACGTTTTATTATACTAATTAATATCTATTTTTTTTAATAATAAGTAAGTAAGTATACCTACATATGCATATTTTTTTGATAATTACTGAAATAAAATGATACATGTATGATACATACACCAACATATATTATTAGAGAATAAATAGTCAATAATTTTATAAATTGTAAAAATTTTAATTAGATAAATTAGTTATTACAAATATAAAAAATAATACCTAAATTAGTTTAAAATAATGTTTATAATAGGTATATAGAATTCCGAATTATAATATCACTATTATTTTGATATTGATTCTGAATTCTTTTTATAGTTCTTCCTAAATTATGACCTATTTATCAAATTATCCTTGTACGGTCTACGGTTTAAACCCCCAATTTATTTACGCTCTATATTTATTTTAAACAAATAACCATCATTAATTTTTCCTTGTTCAAATACTAAACTAACACCAACATAAATAAAAAAGGTGTTTTAAATATCAGTTTATCTTTACCAACTTTCAGATAATTGTATTATTATTACGATGAATTTTCTAAAAGATAAAGTTCCAAAGAGCTTTTTTCAATTTCAAATGAAAATATTGATTTTTTGTGGTCTTATGGCACCACAAAACCGTAAATTACTTATACCATTTTCAGTTTATGCCTTTTTACAATTGTTTATCAACACCGTTTATATCATAATTGCTGAAGCAATACAAATTTTCGAAGAATTAGAAGATACAAAAAACTTCTTCTTAGATGCTGGTCTTTTATCCTTACATATCTTAATTGTTTTCAAAGTATATGCTTGGTTTTTTATAAAAAAGAAGGTTTTGCAAATAATTCAGTTTATTGAACGGCCCTCGTTTAATTTTAAAGTGTTTGCTATTGATGATATTATTATCATGAAAAATAGAAACGATTTTAAAGTAGATTACAGTGACTTTGGAAGACATTTTATTGTAACTAATTTACAAAAAACTTATTGGTATGTTGAGGAAATCAGATATACCAAATGTAGGTATTAATATATGGAAGAATTTTTGTTCTAGCACCAAATTTCAGGATAAAATGAATGAAGAATTGTTCTTCGCAAAACAGCTTAGCTATTTTTTGTCAATTGCATTTCTTTATGCAATTGCAAGCAATGTTTCATTTCAATACACATTTTCTCTAATATTAGAAGATCCTTATGAACAATTTAATGTGAAATTAAATAAAACATCAGTTTATCGGAAATTACCGTTTCATATGTACTATCCATTCGATACATCCGTATCTGATGGACATTTCTGGTATGTCTTTTTCTCACAAATCTACATGGAAGCTATGCCACCATGTCTTTTTGCTGGTACAAATTAGAAAACGAAGAAACGGTATTTTATGTTCAAGTTTTTTCATTTCAGCAATAGATTGTTTATTTGTGGGTATTTTAATCCATTTAACAAGTCAATTAAAAGTAATCAAATTAGCATTTAAATACGTTGATCAAAATTTAAAGGAACAAAATAATATGGATTTAAAAGAAATCCGAATTGTATATTGTATAAATGAATTGCAAGAAATTTTAAAGTGCGTTTTTCATTATTTGCAATTATATAGGTACTTAATATGTTTTTTTTGTAGCACTATTAAATTATTTGAAGATATGCATAACGTCATTGTATTAGTTAAATATATTAGTTCTATATTTGTTTATTGCTTTTTCATAAAAGTCGTACCATTGGTAGGTTTAAACAAAAAAAAAATAATTTAAAAAAAGTAGAAATTTTTTGAAGGCTTCAACGTTCATGGAATACTTTTGTTTTTCATCTGCAATTGGTGTAATGGTACTTGAACCATTAACTATTTGTTGGTTCAGTCAATCTCTGTCAGAAGAAGTACAAATCAAATATGATTCTTAAACTGATTTAAATACAATCATAATTTTTAGTTTGAGAATATGGTAGATGCTGTGTACGAATTAGACTGGATTAATTATTCTGTTAAATTACGTAAACATTTAATTTATACAATAAGTAAACTGAATAAGCCCGTAAAATTGACCATTTTTCGAACAATAACGTTAAATTTGGCTTTTTTTATTTGTATAAATTCCACATTATACTTATATGTATATATGATTGTAATATTTTAATTATCATAAATGTTAATTCTATTACTATGTTTCATCTATTTTGGAGGGGCTTGATTGACAACTTTTTATATTTTATTATACTTTGCACTCCTACTACTTTTGTAAAAATCAATTGTAAAGAAGTCGACGACGAGCCATAAGCGAAATAAAACGTACTACACAAAATCATTCATTTTTTCATTTAAATACATTTTTCTCATTTTATTGCACCAAGTGCATACACATCATACACGCAAACACAAACATATTTTGGTCCTTCGAGCCAGATCCAAAGGGATTTAAAGAATCAACGCCATACAAGTGGAAATTGTGGTCCGCATGTGGTATTTTTATGGACATTGGAATTTGGAACGCCATTTTCCTTTCAACCATACATCAAATTCTCAGCTAAGTAACACTTTCAATCTAAGCAATCATTAAACATTTTAATTTTTTATCGTAAAAAATTAACTTTACTCATTGAGTTATCTCGCGTTGTGTGT
>SSSI01002277.1:0-17491 GCA_004796505.1 Oryzaephilus surinamensis
CTACGAAATTGTAAACTAAAATTACCCATTTTAATATTATATTATTTTTAAAACTGTGCTAAATAGTAATTAAAGTAATAAATTTATCGTAAAATTTTATACTAATTACGTAAAAGTAGGTTAACAATAACATTAACAGATTTCTTCCTTTTTTTTACTTGATACACGCGCGCAAAGTTTATTTTTATAAACAAATTTTAAGATTTATTATTTTGGTCATAAAACAATAACTAATTAATTTTGTATACATTTTTTGTTATTGTTGTTTTATTAAACTGCACTAGACGTCTTATAATATCTCATTAAGCATTGAAACAATGTAAAGATATGTTTGAATTATAACATGAATACAATGAAAGCTCATTCATAGTGGAACTCCTTTTGTCCAGCAAAAATCTGTCTTTTGAGTTGAATGCTTCCACATTCTATTCCTAAATATTTAATACAAACCTTTCGTACAGTGTATAACCGTAAATTATTCACCACATTTCAGACCAACCATTTAAAACTGAACAATTTAAATATATTCACAATACAATGGAACTTTTTAGATTTATATATTTTAATCGTTATTTTATACGGGATAACTTTTATTTTGGTCTAAGTTTAGAATGACAAAGTTCCACAGTTTGTATTTGTAAATAAAAATACAAAATTGGTTTTTGTCCTAATTTTTATTTAAAAATAAGAACTGGTCTTGTTTCTCACACAATTTTTAAAAACTAATAACTTTAGGCATATATCAGATAAAAAAAAAGAGTTATTCAATTTAAAATAAAAAAGTTGCAATCAATCCAAAATTTCGTAAATTTTTTTGGTTTTTTAAATAGTAGGTACTAATAACAGTTTAAAGAAGATCACCCTGCATGTATTATAGCAGGAAGTGCAGGAACATTTAATTAATAAATCATTGATAAATACTAATTCCACATATTAATATGTACTAATAGGGTTTTATAAAGTAAATTTAGTTATATATGGGTGCACGATTTATTTAACCAAAAAGTAATTAAACTAATTGCTTAATTGATAGATCGATAAGTAATCGAGATAGTTGATCAATGTAAGCAAAAATCAATTAGAATAACTCTCTGATAATTCCATTTAACAAATTAAACATCCTGTTATTGCAATTCAAGTTATAAAATATAAACAGAACGAAAAAAAAAATATGCCAGTAATAAAATGAGAAATAATTGGATATTCGGCTTCCCAGACAATAGAACACGTGATACCTGTTTTGCGAACAACCCCAATGTTAAAAAAGAATCGCTGAAAAACATGAAATAAAGAAATTTTTTTTAAATATTTGGACCATTGAAAAATGGATAGCTGAAACACCATTGAACTTGATATTTAGTGCTTAATACGTGAAAGTTTTGTTCTAGATAATAATAGGACGTTAAGTGGCCACTTAAATACAGCAGTATATAATTTTTCGATAAGGCGGAAAATGGCTGAAAACTCAAAACTGTTCATAAAAATCTGTAAATTCAGCGCATGAGTGAAATAGTTTTCATGAATTTGAAAACAAGTTGGCGTACAAGGCAGATTATTGCAACCAAGTTATCCAAAAGAAGAACACGAAAGTTTCTGTGCGCCACTTATCTTCGTTCACTTCAGTGTATTACACTGGTTTCAGAGCTTTGAACAGTCAGTCATACCTGAAAGATAGGTCACGATCTTTCATTCGGCTTAACACTGAAGGGGGTTGCCGTCTTTTTGTTGGTACAGATAGTTTTTTCGTTGTTTCAACATATTTGTAAGTCATTATTTATGTGTATTTTATGTTGTGCGTTGTTTTTGTTGTGGTTGATTTTCAGGAAATGTTTTCACATAAGCATATGTGTTAAATTAATAGAATTAAAAAAGAAAATTTAATTGAATAACATGTGTTAAAGTGTTAACGATCTTTAAATATTGACATTGTTTCTTGTCAACAATTTAAATTACATAAAATTTAGTTTATTTTTAACATTTTCAACAGTAATTAATAAATTATATTCGTAAATATGTGTACTAAAAATAAATGTAATGTACTGTAATACTTATTTATTGTTTTGCCACTGGTTAGAACTTCTTTAAAGTGAATGGTATTAGTAGTAAAAGGCAAAATTCTTTTCACATTCACAATACAATAGTTCAAAATGGATTGAGTGGAATTTAATTTGTCAAACACTTTAATCTTGACAATTTTCCAGATTTACAAAAAGTAACTAAATATCTGAAGAATTCTAACAAACTCGTATTATAAAAGATTACCTGTACTTTCATCTATTGAATTTTCCTTTTACGAATCGTTAGTTTTGAGTTTGAATGTGATATATTTGTTAACAATTTCACTAAAGGTACAAAAAAAAAAACACGTGATGGGGCAATTATTGTTATTTTAACGTTTTTTGCAACCCCATCATTATATTCGTAAAAAAAACACAAACACATGTGATGTTTATACGTTCGGCCAATATCGATGTTTTTATTTTAAACAAATAATTGTAAATAATACTCCTAATTTTTTACATATGTACTTATTATAGCTTATAGCTTGTTTACATAATATCGTGTGAAAATAACATTGGTGCCTCTGTTTGAACAATAAATCTTAATATATGTAAATTAATGTTGAAAAGGGGAAAATGAATATAAAATAGGGTTTTTTATAATGCGAAAATTACTTCCTATTAATGTGGATGGTTTTAATTATTATTATAATTTTTTGAAACCGAGCACTTAATAATTTGGAAGATTATAATAAACGATTTAGATAATTAGAAAAGTTTCATTATAAATTTGTTTTAATCCATCTGAAATTATTTTATACAATTAAGTAATTATTATATACGTATATTATTTGAATTTTGAACGAAATGTTTATAAATAATTATTTCTTATATGACGTAAAACGGATTTCATTCATTTCATTAATTTTGTCGTGGGAATGATATCCTATCATACTACGTATAAAATCTAATCGACATAAAACAATAAACTTATACAGTTTTGTTATTAAATATATTATCCATATGCTAAAATTTAATGCAGCTAAATTGCATTATACGTAAAAATTGTAAACTAAACATGCTAATATACAGAATTTTATAAATTTTATTTATTATATATGTCTATTATATATGATGTGCGATTGACAGTCGAAAGAAATGTCTAAAATGTTGCACAAATGTTTATGTTTCGGTTATTAAAATGTTAACTGACAAAAAAACGACATATCAATAAGTTTATAGACATATTATCTCAACAACAAAACATGCATATGCTGTCATTTACAGAATTTTACAAATTACGTAGTTATATAAATAAAATATATAGTGTATTATTTTCGAATGTATTGTAATTTGGCTTTGAATACACCTATTGAGGTGTAAATGAATTTAAATACAGTTACAAGTATTTTATTTAATTGCAATTTAACGTATAATCATGTTATTAACGAATTATTCAATGTTTTATTGTTTGTATGACAAGTGTAATTGTATACAAAATATGTTATTGAATAATGGACCTTAGAGAATAATTAGCACCTAGGCATCTACCATTTATTTACCGTTTTATTTGACCAAAGCGACAATTGATCGTTCGAGTGGGTTATTTAATTTAAAGCTTTAAAAGGACTTTTCTGCTTTACGGCTTAAACATCCCATTTCCGTAATAGATGAATTCCGATCAAGGGTACACCAATTCATTCTATTATATGGGGCCTTTAGTGAATGATTTTGCCAGAAAAAAAAAAAAGTAAATTTCCTTAAGAGTTGAACACTTTGCCATTATTAAATTTTTCTTAAACAAGTTAATAAGAAATGTTTGATAAAATTTACACTATTAAATGCTTTAGTCTCTTTAAATGTAAATATCATTGATTATTATTGAATAAAGTCTTTTTTATATGGTAATGGTATATTAAGTACGTATTTTACATCAAAGGAAATGTTTTTTTCTAATGATGAAAAATGAAAACGAATATACCTAAAGGCACTGAATAATTTGGAATTAAATATTTATCATACATTTATTATGATTAAAAATGTATGCATGTATTTATACATATATTGTTTAGAAAATATTTAATGAATTTCAATGTGCCTTAAATGCCTTAATACTTGACGGAATTATCAATGTTTTTAGGAAAAATTTAATTATTGTTTCGTATCCTGTTTTCCAACATTTCATTCGTTTTTAATTTAGAAAATTGGACAAAGAGATCGACTTTATACTTATACGTATAATATACTTTTTTCAAATATTCAAACTACATAATTAACTTTCAGTATACATCAATATGCAAACGAACATTATCCTCGATTGTAATTAATTTCCTTTATACATATTATATTTAGGTTTTTTTTAAATTTATACTCCTTTATTGCATCATACAGTGAAATACAACTTTTTTATTATGCTTTCTATTGCATCTTAAATGTTTTTTAACTTAGCTATAGAGAAAACTTATAGTTATATCAAATAAAAGTTTATTTAGAAGCCATTAGTATAAGTTTTATTATTAAATTCAAAATTAATTGAAATAAAAACATTCACATGAATGTTTTATTAATTAAAATTGCATTACAATATGATCAGGTAATTGATGAAGGAAATTTAGTAATAAAATGCATTTTTATTATTTATTACTTTTCAAAAGCAACCACTGAATACGTACCTATTTTTATTTTTTAGTTATAGTATTGATAAATTAAAATAAAATTGAAAAAAATTTTCATTCTTCAGGCAACTTCACGAAAGAATATATGATACATTTCCATGCCATCATATATTTATTGCTTGAGGCAAACAATTTCCATAGCGTCTATTTTTATTATTATGCATTAGTTGTATAAAGTTTGAAAAGAAAAAATATAACTTGTATTCTTATTAAAACCAAGCTTACTAATTAGTAGAGTAAATGTTGTTCTTAAATTCATAAAATAATGTGATAATAATTAATTTAATTATGTTGACATTCTATATTTAATTGTTTTTGTAATCATTTTAATTGTTTACAACTTAATTTTTCTATACAAAGAATTCAAAGTAATGTTTTCTATGCTTTACTTTCGCTAAATGTTATTTAGAAATTAACATTGTTTTATAAAAACATTTTATGTAATTACAGATATTTACAAAACTACACAAAATTGTACCACAAAATAATAATAAATACAATTTTCCCCTTTAATTAACTTGTTTCATTTGTACACATTTCTAAAATTAATTTTAGTGGTTTATTATAAAGTAAAAATATTTAACAATAGTTAGATATTTTTGCTGTATTTAACAGAAGAACTAATCAATAGAAACATTTTAATTTCCTTCTTTTTCGAATTATATTTTGTATGTCAACAAAACAACATATAATCTTAAAAGCATCTCTAGTAATGCTTACAAAAAAAGGGTTAATTGCAAGTTACTTAATTTGCTACTGCAAATTTTCTGCTATTTACTTTGCTTTAAATTTTGATATGATGAAGTGACTGTATTATACCTATACTATAAACTTAGCAACAGTCCCTTTAACAGTTCAACCCTAATTAATGTAAATGGATTATTCCTTTCAACTAAATATTTACTAATATAATTGCATACAAAATGACTGCAAGATAAAAAGAATTTTCGTATTATGTATTTTGTTGAATAACGCCCACATTATACAACTATTTACTATTTAGCAAAAAAAAAAACGTATGTATTTGCATTTTGCATGTATAGTAGGAATGTTTAAAATTATAAAAGCAAATGTTCAACATATAAACAACATTTTACAATACTTCTATTTCTATTGAATATATGTTTTATTATTCATTTTTTACAGAAATTTCCAAAATATGAATAGCACATCTTTCTGCAACAAATATAAAGGACTCAATCAAACAGGTGTGTTGAAAACGTGATAGGAGTACATATTTGTAATTTGATACAACAAAATAGATCATCTATCATTCATAATTTAGTTCTAAATTTATTTCTTTATTCATATATACTAAAAAATGTATATCAGGAAATGGCATGCATTTTACATTTATTCGATAATCCTTTTTCCATGTTAGAAGAATATGGGTGGTTTTTTGATTATGTATTTCAAGTTTGTATTGTGCTTTTAAGGTTGGTGTCCGTGTGTTTGTGTAAATTTGTTATCTATATGTTTTCAACCATCACCACCTGGGACCTGGGTAGCGGTGGATTGTCCAAGAAATCGGCCAGAAATGAAACCATCTGGAGACGGTAATAACCATTTACTAATTGGAAAATTTCCTTCATCACATATTTATATATAGATAAAATTAGTAAATATTGTGGAAAAGATGGCAGATGGTCCACATTGAATGAAACTAATGATGAAGATGTGGGCTATATGGGCTATACAAATTTTACCGCATGTATGTTGCCAAAAGTTCGTAATTTATGGAAAATGTGCGGTAAATTCGGTGGGAATACTTGCAAAGAAGTAAGTTAAAATATTGATTTATATTGTATATGTAATGATATAATTAATTAATGATACACACAACAAATCAAACTAAAATTATTTTACAGACTGCTCAAACTTCTCTCATTTTAGAAACAGTTGGACTTACAGTTTCAATTATAAGTTTAACAATATCTTTATACATTTTTTGCAAATATAGAGTTTTAAAAAATAATCGCACGAAAATACATAAAAATTTGTTTATTTCCATTTTACTTGAAGCTGTTGTACGTCTCATTTATTACATAGACAAATTCAGTAAATATAAAATAATTCATTCAAATGTAAGTGGTTTTTCTTTCATTAAATTTTCGTCTTCTAGTTAATTATAACTAATTAAAAGTTGTCGTAGATATATTTGCATACAAGTGTTCAAACTTTATTAGAATACACGAAAACCGTCATGTTTATGTGGATGTTCATTGAGGGTTTATATTTAAATAATATGATAACAGTGACTGTTTTTCAAGAATATTCGTACATGAAATTGTATCTAATTATTGGATGGACCATACCAATACTTTTAACATTAATTTGGCTAATTGTGATGATTATTTGGGGGTAAAAGATATTATTTCCAATATTTCTGTTTTAAATATAAAATGTTCGTTTAAAAAAAAGTTAAACTACTTCAAAAACTTAATATTTGTTACAGTAAATCCAACTGGAGATATTATTATTTTCTAAACTACTTTTGGATACTGGAAGGTCCCAGATATTTCCTAGTAATTGTAAGTTTTCCATTACAAATTTATGAAGTTTATAAAACATTATCGATTACAGATAAATTTATTGTTTATTTTAAATATAATACGTGTACTGGTGATGAAATTAAGGGAAATGAATACAAATGAGATCGAACAAGTTAGGTAAGTTATTTATTCAATGAATGTGTAATTAATTAATTAATTGTTAAATGATACGTAGAAAAGCAGTTCGCGCAGCATTTTTCCTTATACCTTTGATGGGTATTCACAATATATTTTATTTAACTGATTACCATTACGATAAATCTTGGAAATTTGCAACGTGGCTGTATATAACAAGTTTTTTAAAAACTTTTGAAGGATTTTTCGTTTCCGTTCTATATTGTTTTCTTAACGGAGAGGTAAATATGTTATTAGGTGTATTGTTTCTTTTGATTGATTGTGAATTCAGGTGCAAACAGCATTAAAAAATAATATCGTTTCACCTAGAAGATTAAGGAATTATGATCAAGCTTTAAACGTAACTAGAATATCTACAGCCCCAGAGGATACACCATCGAGGTACTTAATATATAGGTAAAAACAAACTTTGCACCCACATCATTTTTGTAGAGATAAGGGTAAGGTGCTGGTGAGTTTTCACCTTTAACCTTTAATACATTACAATTTACATAACTTTAATTATTCGTTTGTATAACTATCTGTAAGTTATTTTTATTAGGTTTAATATACCTACGAATTTATTGTGGTGTAGAAAATACGACCAATCGCCTGAAGAAAAACAAATAAGGTATGGTTTTTTATATCAAACTTGTATGGAAAAATATCATATAGATGTATTTTTAGAATATGCGATTTAAATAATGAAAAAAGTAACGAAATTGTTTGTCAATTTAGTAAAGCTGAAACGCATCTACTTGTTGAGTGAGTAAATATTAATTAAAATTCTTGATTGTGGGAAATAAATATCAAATTTATAGAAACAGTTCCGATACGTTATTAAAAAAACCTTCTGTTGATGGTGATACTTCGTCGTCTAATGAAGAAACTAAAAGTATTCTGTAATTTTCTAAACATTTTTAAAAAATATATATATTTTAAATTGTAACTAATACAAACGTAGTTTATTAAACATATTATTATTGTAAATTTATAATTGATTATTAAATTTTTTTCAAATTCAAATAAATTTTGTTCTTACTATACAATAAAAATGTTGTATCGTCAAATTCAATGGGCAATTTCGTTGATTCATTTAATGTTATGCGAAAATTTTTTACAATTGATAATATTCCAATTTTTGTCTGCATTAAACCAAATCGTAAACCTAAAAAAACGGTGGAATATTTTATAATTCGTCAAATTAATTGTCAATATATGTAATACCAATGCAGTTTCTTGGTCCATCACCAAAAGGAATATAGATGCAAGATCGTCTTTTAACTTTATTATTTTCTTCAAACCTGTTTGGATCCCATTTTAATGGATTTGGCCAATATTCTGGATCTCTGTGTAAACCCAATACGGAAATAAATATCGGTGTACCCTTTTCGATAGTAAGTTTTGTATTTTTGAATGTATAATTTTGTGTACATTCACGATTCAATGTGGAAACGGAAGGATATAATCGTAAAGTTTCTATAAGTAAAATTAAGATAAAAATATGTATAACATGAAGAATGTATAAAAGAATCTATTTATGTACCGTCCACGCATTGTCCGAGAAATTTCATTTCGGCTAGTGCTTCGTACGTAATTTTTCCATCATTCTTTTCAATAACGTCATTTATTTCTTTTCTTAACAACTCTTGAACATTTTGATTTTGAGCTAACTCAAATAATGCATATTGTATAGTTGTTGAGGAAGTTTCAAAACCAGCTAAAAAGAAAATAAAACACTGTGCCGCAATTTCATTCAACGACAAATTTCCCTCATCATCGTTTCCGGCTTGATTCCGTAAATTAATTAAAAGCTGTAAAAAATCCGGTCGTGTAATAAAATTTTCCTCGCGATATTTTACACTTTCGTAAATAATATTTAAAAAGAATTGTCGTAAATCCTTTGGTAAACGTACAATGCCCAACCATTTGGCAAATGTTGGCATATTTATTGTTAAAAAATAATAAATTGAATCGATCGGTGTGGGTTTAATAATTCTTTGTGCCATTGTGAGGAATTCCGTTTGTGAATGTTGGAAACTGTTGCAATCAATCCCAAATGCACATACTCCAATTACATCGATAGTAAAACAATCAACAATAGAATGTATATCGACTTGTTTATATTGTTCCGCATATAAGTTTAATGTTTCTATCATATTTTGGCTGCATTTTAAAATACTATCGAACATAAGTTTCATTTTACCGGAGGTAAATGTTGATGTCAATTTAATTCGAAGCCTACGCCAATCGGCACCATCCTGTGTAAACAGATGTGCACTCAATGGATCGTGTTCTTCATCATGATATATGCCACGATTAACAAAATATTGAAAATCAACAGTCAGGATATCTTTTACATAATCTGGATCAACAATTACCAATGCAGGTTGCACTAACGTATAAACACCACCAAATTTGCAACCATTTACTTTTAATTTATCGTAAAAGTCTTTGGTGGGTGTACCCAATGAGACGCCTTTCAGCATAATTTTGTTCAGATTTCCAAGTGGAAATTTCGGCAACAAATATGGAAAATTACGCTTGTGCCAGTAGGAATATTTTAATTTGAAATACACTGTAATTACAAATACGGCCGTTGTTACCGAAATTATTATTAACACAAACATGATGATGGTTTCCTTTGTAAATAACATCACAATGAAGTTATCACGCAACTAAATATTTTAACTAAGAATTATTAAAGCATTTATCACGCATTTAATTGTCGGTTTTGTAAACAATAAAGAATTATAATATAATAGTAAAGATAAAGAATAAAGGGTATTTATATACAATGCGCACATAAATGAAATGCTTGTGTAGATTTAAATAAAATCTCATCTGAACATCTCTTTTCTGTTCTCCTTTTTGCTGTTGTTAATTTAAAACTATAAAAATATTCAAACGTTTTACTGAATTAAACGAAACTTTTGTAAATAAAACTGCAACTTGCTAGATGCTCGCATGTAACAAATAAAATAAAATCGTATTTATGTAATACATATATTTTATTTGTCACACTAACTGTTTCTCTAACATACAATTATTTATTTGGTATGAAATAAATAACAAAAATGGTTGTTACAAATTTTATTTTTAAATTTTCAGTTTAATATTTTTTCATTATCCACAATCCACAACTATAAATAAACTATATCAACTATAAGTGTTATCTGTAGAAAATGACATGCATATATTTGATTATTGTTAAATTATGACCTTATTAAGATAAATTGTAACGTTCTATTTTATATTATGAGATGAAATTAATACGAAATTAACTGCTGGAAATATTCTCAAGTTTTACATAAATTTTTTTAGTTGTGAATAATAAAAATGTTGTAGGATCATATTTAAGTGGTAAAACAGTTTTTGGAGACACTGTAACTCTAAAATTCCTTAATATTTGAGCTAAACCAATTTTAACTTGCATAACACCAAAACGTAAACCTGGAAATATGATATAATTACAAATAAATATATATAAAATAATTTGAAACATGCCAATGCAATTTCTAGGACCATCTCCGAATGGAAGGAAAACAGATGAATGGCGCTGACTTTTATTTACATCGTTAAATCTCTCCGGATCCCACTTAAGTGGATTTGGATAGTATTCAGGATCATGATGTATACCTAAAGCAGGTATCAAAATTGACGTTCCTTTTTCTACAACAATATTCGAGTTCTTCAATTTGTAATCTTTGACGCATCTTCGGTTTAATGTTGGAACTGGTGGATATAAGCGAAGAGTTTCTGCAAAAACCATATAATATCCCCTAATTACATATAATAGTATAAAAATCCATGGAAATTTTACCATCCACACACTGTGACAAGTACTTCATTTCCATTATAGCATCGTACGTAATTTCGCCATTATATTTTTTTAACACTTCATTGACTTCTTGTCTTGCTCGTTCTTGAACTTGCTGATTTTGTGCCAATTCGTGGATACAATATTGAATTGTCGTAGAAGAAGTTTCATAACCGGCAACGAAGAACAATGTACACTGTCCAACGATTTCTTTCATCGTCAAATTTTGTTCATCATTTATTGAATCATTTTTCAAATCGATTAAAAGTTGTAAAAAGTCTGGTCTTACAATTTTATTCTTTTCACGGTATTGTACATTTTCCTTGGTAATACGGTCGAAAAACTCTTGTAGCTCATTGGTGGACTGGGACAAACCCAGTTTTCGTGCCAAATTGGGCATATAGTTGGTGATAAATAAAATATAAACAAACCAACTGGGCGGTTGAAACACCTTCTTTCCCATTACACGAAATTCGGCGTCCGGATATTTGAAACTGTTACAATCAATACCAAATGCACTTTTACCAATAACGTCCGTGGTAAAACAGCCGGCAATCTCGTAAATGTCGATATCTTCCTTCCGGTCCACATACTTCTGCAATTCCTCAATCAAATGTTTGGAACTGTCAACCACATTATGGAACATCATCTTCATTTTGCCGGATGTGAAGGTGGGTGTAAATTTTACGCGCAATTTCTTCCATTTTTCACTGTTGTGTGAAAATAAATTTGCGTTTAATGGATCGGTTTTTTCGTTAAAATAAATTCCACGATCGGCGAAATATTGAAAATCACTAGTTAGAATGTCTTTTACATAATCCGGGTCGATGATAACCAAATGAGGATGTAGTACAGTAAAAATACCACCTACTTTGTGGCCCTGCTTCTTCAAATCTTGATAAAATTCCTTTGTTGGTGTACCAATGGATATTCCTTTTGCTACTGCAGTGTTAAGGTTTCCCAATGGAAATTTTGGTGGTAAAAATGGCACTTTTCGACGACTCCAATATGAATAGGTGTATTTAAAGTACAATATTGTAAAAAATAGAACCGATATTAATGCAAGAACTAAGTGCGATGTTAAACCATTTAACATCGTCATAATGTTCAAGAGATTTACATAAATACTAGAATACTGTTTTATTTAGGTTAATAACAGTTTATATAATAAAGAATATGTTTCGTCACGAAATAAGTCAAAGATACAAGGTCAAAAAGGCTCTTATTATGTATTACATGTAGTTATCTAATTAGAGATTAAAAAAACAAGTTGTTTAGAAAATTTTAGATATACTATGTGTTTAGTCATTATTTTTCTATACATATTTGCAAATATTTCATGCATCGTGTTATGATTATAAAATTATTATTGTAGTTTATTAAATATAGTCTACAAGCATATTTGACTTACGAGTATTCTTGATTATTCAAATATTAAAAATTTAAATACCTAATGTTTATATTTTCGACAGGAATAGGATACAGTGCTGTAGTAAATAAGTGCAAATTTTGATTTATTTGTACATAAAGTTTTATTTTCATACCAACCAACACACATGTTTAATTTAAAAAAAAAATACTTATCCAAGAAATTAATTCAAACTATCCGCATTTTATCTTTGTAATATTGCAAAGTGACTATAATGTCATATTTATAAAAAATAATTATATTAAATGGAATATATCTCATTTAGGTATTAATTTAATTATTTATAATTTGCTAAACATGTTTCACTAATCAACTAGTTTTTTTAAAATAAATTTATAAAGAAAAATAAATTTATCAGGAGGTGATTGAATTTTAAATTTATAGTTAAAATGCTCAAAATCAAGAATTAGGTTTACGTTGATTTTATGAAAAATTTTACTCTATAAAACACACTGAATATTTTACAAATATACAAACTATATTCAAATCAAAATATGTACGTACTATATAAAATGTGAAAAATCTAATATGACAATGAATATACTCATATGTATTATGTGCATATGTACGTATGTATATCAATATGCGGGTACAAATTTTACAGTATTGATCTTCCTGATATATTCATATGCAATAATAAAGCGTCGTCCAATTTTAAAGTTAGTTTTTTTATTGGAGATGTACATCATATATTTAAATATCGTGGAATTACAAAATGTTGATAAAGAGGTACAAAATAATGAAATGACTTTCCAATTTTATATCAAATGTTGTACGAATATAGTCACATCCTCAAATCTACATACATATATTAGTATATTTTGATAGTCATTTCTTGTAATGGTTTAATACGACAATGATTTAGCGTTTTATTTAAGTCAATTTTAATTATTATAAATTAAAAACACTTGTATTTAATAATTGAATAAAACATGTTCAAATGCAAAATAATTATTTTCTATCTTTTTGATGTATAATATTAACAATCAATTAAAGTATTAACATTTTGTTTAATTTTTTACGCAATACTGAATATTAAATGTCACGAAAAATTTTCACTTACAATTTTACATTAAATGCTCCAGTAATTTCATAATAAATTTTTTTATAAACCTTTTTTGTGCCTTTCTATTGCTATTAAAATAATTTTGTATTTTTGTTTACGCTACTTTTTTATTATATATGCTCTTAATATGTTTGTGGAATTTCATTTATCTGTTCCAGGATCTAAAATATTTTAGAATTAAATTTATATTGAAAAAAATTAAGCTTCATTATATCGTACATATAAAGTAAATGAAATTTTTTTAACCAAATTAAAAAAGAAATAACAAGGAAAATAAATTATTTACCAGTTGTTGGATATATGAGATTTGTAACATTTGTTACTGACAGTTTTAGAATTGTTGATCTTCTTTCTTAATCGTATATCTTACAAAAAAAGTACCATACAATTCAAAACCGCACAGTTTCGTTTATAGAATTCCTTTTCCACAAAAATATATAGCAACTTTATAAGATGAAAGTTTAGAAGCTCGAAATTTTACCACATTTACAAGCAGAGAGTAACTAATTAGGAAAATGATAAATGTACATCATTACATTTGATGTTATTGTATTCTAAGAATCAAATATCAAAAACGTTAAGAGTTGTTAGTAATAAAAACTGTACACTTCTAACATTTAATGAAGCTCATTATGGAGTAAACATTTTAGGAAATTATAACGTTTAAAGTACTAAAATATTGGCGTTTTTTAAATATCATTTACTTTCCATTAATTATAATTTATAAATGCAATATTTACGCATTCATAAATACAAAAAATGCATGTCATTGTAATATCATGATAAATACTTAGTATTTTCTAAAAAAGAAAATTGTTTGACTCAAATCGTAAGGAGTAAAGAAAAAAAATGGGAAAAAAGAGTACTATAAGTAACTCATATTCACCATTATTATATGGTGGGGTGCATTAATTTAGTCATCTTTATATATAAAAGAAGTGTTGAATAAATGGAATTAATTCTTTTAGAAAATTCAAACACCAACTATTAAAGTAAAGCAATTAAAGACTGTGGATTATTGTGTTGTGGATACTCATAACGGTGTAAAAATCAGTGAACGTTTCAGATGCATGAAAATTAATTAGAAATTGTTATTAGTCCGATTATATCGTACACAACTGTTTAGTTTTATAAATAATATCGTTCTTTGAAGTAGTGTTTGGTGTTTGGAAAGTTTGTAGCAAATTACAGGTGAGTCCCTTTATCATTTGTGCTCTAGAAAATATTAAAGCTCGTTTAAAAGCTGCCATAGTTAACGTTTAGTTTGTAACAAGGAAACTCAAGGTATGTTTCCTTTTGTATCCATAATGGAATATAGTTATACATAAAGAATGGAATTGAAGGAAAGCTACTTTTATAACAAAATTGTGACTCATTTATATTGGATTTATATTTTCCTTGATGCAGGAAAATAATTGTTTATAAAAGCAAGACGATAAAACATCAAATGTGTATGCTTTTCTTTTATAAAATCAATTATCTAAACTAAAAATTAGCCTTTTAGATTTTTCGTATAATTAGTAAACAAATTTCGTCCGAATTATTTTGAATTGTATAATAAATTGCTCATTATACGTATAAAGAATAAATCTTAAAAATATTTTAGATTTCTTTGCATAAATGTATAAATTTAAAAAGTATATTAATTTTATGCACTGGTTACTTCTACGGTACATATAACTAGATTAATTAAGTAAAATAAAACTTAATTACTTTAACCATATTGAAGCGCATTTAGAATTATTATAACAGACAAAATGCTAATTAGAACAATTGATGAATTAGAAAAACCATCATGTGCGACGACGAAGTATCGGCCCTTGTTGTTGACAATGGATCGGGTATGTGCAAGGCTGGTTTTGCCGGAGATGATGCCCCCAGAGCTGTTTTTCCAAGTGTCGTCGGCAGGCCACGATATCAAGTAAAAATTAAAAAAAAATGTGTTTAAGTGAAAAATTTCACCAAAAACCGCTATTTTGTTAAACAGGGAGTGATGGTAGGAATGGGCCAGAAGGATTCTTATGTTGGCGACGAAGCACAAACCAAACGTGGTGTTCTCACTGTAAAATATCCCATTGAACATGGTATCATCAACAATTGGGACGATATGGAGAAAATATGGCATCACACATTTTATAATGAATTGCGAGTATCGCCCGAAGACCATCCAGTATTGTTGACGGAAGCACCACTAAATCCGAAAATAAATCGTGAAAAAATGACGCAAATTATGTTCGAAACATTCAATTGTCCGGCTATGTATGTGGCCATTCAGGCCGTTTTGTCACTGTATGCCAGTGGACGGACTACAGGAATCGTGATGGATTCTGGAGATGGTGTTTCACACACTGTGCCAATATACGAAGGTAGCAATTATTTTATTTTTTTTTATAATTGTTTTCCAAATGAATTTTTGCAGGATACGCTCTGCCACACGCAATTCTTCGTATGGATTTGGCTGGACGAGATCTGACTGACTATTTAATGAAAATTCTAACCGAGCGTGGTTACAGTTTCACAACAACTGCTGAACGTGAAATCATTCGTGATCTTAAAGAGAAAATCTGTTTTGTAGCTTTAGACTTTGAAAAAGACTTGGCCTTAGCGGCCAGTACGAATTGTTATGAAAAATCCTACGAATTGCCCGATGGCCAAATTATTACACTTGGTAATGAACGATTTCGGTGTCCGGAGGCGATGTTTCAGCCATCGTTGTTGGGCATGGAAACGCCAGGCATTGCAGAAACAACATACAATTCCATTATGCGCTCAGACATGGATATTAGAAAAGATTTATATGCAAATACTGTTCTTTCTGGTGGTAGTACTATGTTTGCAGGTATAGCTGATCGTATACAAAAGGAGATCGCTGCATTAGCACCAGCTTCAATGAAAATTAAAATTATAGCACCGCCAGAAAGAAAATATTCCGTTTGGATTGGTGGAAGTATTTTAGCCAGTTTGACTACATTTCAACAAATGTGGATTTCAAAACAGGAATATGACGAATCTGGTCCTATTATTGTTCATCGTAAATGTTTCTAATATAATTAATACTTATGTGTTATGCTTATTTTTATATTTTCTGTAATAAATTATTAGAAATATTAATGTGGATTTTTTGTAAAACACTTAAACACAGCAAATGGTGATTTTTAAATAGAATATCGTTGAAGCTTAAATATTTTTTAGATTTTTGGGAATTTTACATATTCATTCATAAAAATCATAGTAAGGTTAGTTATAGTAAAACATTCTTTTGATAGTAATCATTGAAAGTGAAAGTGTGAGGTTAATGACCGCGTTCATTCATAACTTTTGAATGGAAGAAGTGCAAAAAAGGCATTAATACGATAATTTTGAATACTTACAAAATTTTTTAGGTAAAAACAAATTTAAATTCATGAACAATTAATATTTAACTAACACAATCTAGTGGAAATTAAATAATTATAATAAAATGTATATTAAAAAAAAAAGTACAAAACAATTACTTATGAAGAAACGGTAGGTGTTAAGAGCTACTTTTTTTCCTATGTGAAAACATCAAGATATTTTCCATTCGTATTTCATAGGAGGTTTTCAAACATAGTTGTTTTACTTAATATTTATAGTTTTAAATTTTAATTAATATTTATGGCGCATTAACTGGTTCTATACTTGTTCATACACCATTTTCAAGAAGATTGTTTTGTTGGTTGTATCGCTTTTTTAAAAACATTTCGACCAATAATAAACTGACAACTCTGTCAATCAATATCAATGTTCTAACGTAGCAAGTATATTAAATTTAATATCAAATTTAATTAAAATGGGAGTAAACACATGTATATAT
>SSSI01002280.1:0-10940 GCA_004796505.1 Oryzaephilus surinamensis
GTTTTACATTAAAGTTTTTATCATTGTCGACAATACTATAACGTAATTTGTGATTTTTATATGGTTCAGTTACATTTAATGTTAGTAATTTTAGGGGTACTGGTACATTTTCTTCGACTTCCACTTCATAATATCTGTGTGCAAAAACTGGTCTCTCTATACTACGTATATCCTCTGGCACATCTATAACATTCACAATTAATAGTGCTGTAGAACTTAAACTGGGTGATCCCAAGTCAGAGGCTATTATTGAAATGTTGTGCATTTTTTCCGTTTCGTAATCCAATTTTCCAATTGTTGTTACAACACCGTCTTTCGAATCGATTGTAAATAAATTCTGACGATTCTTTTTATATGGTATATCGAATAAAATTAATCCATTGCCATTTCCCGTAAAATCCGAATCATTTGCAAAAATTCTCGTCAATGGTGTACCAATTGGACTATTTTCCGCCGCTGTTGCATAATAAACTGGTATTTTTTCTTGATAGTTGTGATTTGAGTGTGTATTTGCTTCTGGATTTTGTAATAAATCATCGTACCCATAAAATATCGGTGAATTATCGTTTATATCCAAAACATTTACTTCCACATTCACTGAACTACTTAAACTTTTACCAGACGATGGATTATCTTTAGCAACAACAACAAACGCGTACTTGTCTTTTGTCTCTCTATCTAAAACACCATCGACACTTAATAATCCCGTGTATGGTGATATATTAAACGGAATCACATCTTTACTGTCACCATTTTTCTCTATTTTATATGTTATATTTGCATTTGATCCGAAATCAGCATCCATTGCCTCAATTCTACCTAAGACGTTTCGTGTATACGATGCTTCTTCTGCATCGAAATTGTACCAGGATTTTTTAAATACTGGCGGATGATCGTTAACATCTTTTACAACAATTCTGACAATAATGTGGTCCTTCAGTCCGCCGTTATCGGTTGCTGAAACATTTAAGCGAAACTCGGATTCTGGTGGCAAAGTTCTGGCAATAGCGATTTCACCATACGTCGGATGTACCATGAAATATTGTATAATATGGAATGGTTCTGTTGATGATTCGTGTGGTATATACGTTTCAGATACCATTTCATACTTAATAACTGCATTCTCTCCTGTATCTCTGTCTTCCGCTATTAATTTAATGACGGAATTGCCCACAGCCACATCTTCCGGCAACGAAACGAGCGGTGACATTTTTTCTTTTGCCCGTTTTGCACGCATATAGGCCTGTGTCAGTACATATACACCGGGTGTTGCGTTCCGCATTTGCTCGAAATGGCCCACTCTATTGCCGGCCGAATCGTATTCTAGTACTTCAGCCCCCTTGTTCGTATAAATAATGAACTGAAGGAAAGTTGGCGCATTATCGTTCTCATCTTCCACGTGTATAGTTAGTGTGGCCTCACTGTAAAGTCCTCCTTTGTCTTTTGCCTCTAAACGTAAATTGTATTGACTAGTTTGCTCTCTATCTAACGGCATATCGGCACTTATGAAGTAAACTTTTCCCGTATTTTTATCTAAACGGAAAAATTCACTACCATTTCCAAATATAGTGACTGTGAATTGTCCATTTTCTTCAATATCGTTGTCACTCACATGTACTAAATAATTTAAATCAACTTCAGTGCCAGATTTGCAATTTTCAACTATTTTTCCTTCGTAATTTTGTCGTTCAAATAATGGCTTATTGTCGTTTTCATCGTCGACATATATTGTAACTTGGTAAATTCCAGTGCCACTTATAGTGCCTTTATTATATTCAGCGATTACAGTGAGATGATAAACACTGCGCTCTTCTCGATCAAGTGCCTTTTGTGTGTATAAAGTCCCATCCGACGTGATGGAAATGTGATCACTTACGTCTTTTTGATTTGCTATAGAGAATTTTAATATGTCTGACGTGGAATTTTTGAAGCCCAGCTTTCCGATTAAAATGTTCGGCCGATTTTCTTTTACGTGATATTCCATGGGGGTTGTTCCGGTTCTGAAAAATATCCAATTTTAAGAGAACACTAATGAAGAAAATAATTCTACAATGAAATTACTTCATTAAAATTGTCTTTTCATCTTGTGGATCAACGACGTGAATTGTTACATTTGTTACCAGTGAAAAATCTCCCTTATTATCCGAGACAACCGCTTCAAAGTCATAATTCTGACGATCGAATCGTGATAATGCATCGACAACTGTAATTGTACCAGATTTCTCTTCAACAGCAAAAGGAACTGTGCGAAAATGGAATATTTAATATTTTTTTAGCATACTTTTATATTTCTCTTTTTACCCCCTTCGTGATAACTGTGCAATAAATCAAACATAATTTTCTTTTTTTCGTGCTGTTCTGTTATTCGAATTTGTCCAACACTTGTTCCAACTTCAACATTTCCTCCTACCCAAAATTCATATGGAGCTCCAATAAAATCTGGTAAGCCATTATTGCTTGCTGTTTAAACATAAATTTTTTAATAAATTCAATTAAATAATTCAAATATAATCGGTTAAATTAAATTATTATTTAAAAAAACGATGCACGCACCATCTACAATTCCTTCTACAAAGAACTTTTAAATTACTCATTGTAAATACGTAAGATGTCGCACACTATTAAAAATTCAAATAGTCCTCTTTGTAAATACCTTTAATGGTCTGATCTTTGACTTCAATGGACACAACAGCCAGTGAGGATCGTTTTTCGCTTGGATTGATCGGTTGGTCAGTGGCTTCAATAAACACGAGATGCCGTCCTCCAGGTAGAGGGTCCTGAGAGACAGTTATTCGTCCAGTTTTCGGGTCCACATAGAACGGCACGGAATTATTTGGCGCCTTTTGGATAGCATATGAAACAATGCCATTTCTTCCTAAATCTGGATCGATAGCGTGCACTTGTCCAACAAATTCGCCCTTACGCGTTTCACTACTCGTAACAAAGTCATACAAATTGTTTGGTATAAAAGTTGGATTGTTGTCGTTGGCGTCCAACAATGTAACTTCAATATTGACCGAGGAAGCACCCAATTTACTAGTAACTACACTGGGAACTTTTTCTTTTGCATAGACACGCATTGTTATTGTTGAACGCTTCTCACGATCCAACACATTTTGATCTCTAACCTGAAGAGGAAATATAGGCACCGGTTAATAATTCATTCATATTATATTTTTCTAATGAATGAATCAATTTAAATTTCTAATTTTTTTCCCCACATTTATACTACTTACTGTTAACCATCCAGTTCTTGTATCGAGAGTGAAAGCGCCACTTTTATCGTCCAACTGATAGGAAAAGTCAGCATTATCGCCTTGATCTTGATCAGTTGCAAGAATTTGCAGAACACTAAAACCATTTGGTAAATTCTCTACAATACTAATATTGTAAAAGTCCACTTCGAATTCCGGTAGATTATCATTTAAATCGATGACTTCGACTTCAACACGGGCCACACCAGTCTTCGATGGATTGTCAATTTGGGAGGCTTGTATTTGTAGTACGAATGTGTTACCAGGCAATGAACGTTCCGAATCCAAATCGATTTCACGTTCCAAAAACAAACTGCCATTCACATGGTCCAGCCAAAATAAGTGACGTTCATTGCCAGCGATAATATCGTATCTAATGGCCGAATCTAGTGCTAAGTCTTGGTCGAATGCATATATCGGTGGATTAAATTTCAGTTCGTGATGTATTCGGCCACCCTTTAAACAAGAACGGTTTACGTAACCATTATATATGCGTTTTTCAAAACGGATATTACATTTAATTTATCAATATCCGTATAAATGGAACTGTACTGTTTTATTAATGTCTCTATCATAAGACGTTATGCAAGAAAATGTTGTAAGTTAAAGTTCATTGAAATTGTTACACTTTTAAAGTTACCATAAGGCAATTATTAGTGCCATTACATCAATGTATGTGCATATACAGTAATTTTTATATTTTATTATCATAAAAATCTAAAGTGCATTACGGTGTAATAATATATCGCATATTTTGCTTACTGTTAACCTTTTTTTAACAGTATTAACATTTATTTTGAAGTGAAAGATGCTGTATGGAAATTGTTTGCAAAAAATATTATTTGAGAAAGGAAAAATATATCATATGCATTACTTTAAAACTGTTTCTTGTAATTTTCAGTAGAAACGTGTTTGTCAAGAGTAATTATATGCGAAGTACGTGTCTCCATTTGTATTTATTATTATTTTTTTAACAAATAAAATAAACCATAAATAATATTATTTTATTCTATTTTCTTAACTGAAGTAAATTACATGTTATATATGTATATTGCAGAGAATAATGTCGATTACCTGCTTCTTATAAGTATCAGTTTCTTAATAAACGTTAGAAGGCAATGAGATTAATTCTATTATATCGTGTTGTTTTAATTTTTAAGTGAAAATTAATTATACGTTTGTTTTTACGTAAAGAAATCAAAATTTTATGAAAATAGTCAATATAATTTATATCAATTCTTGTCATGGGAAATAATCTAAGAAATAAATTTTAAATTTTTCTATTTAATATGTTTAAGAAATACTTGGAGCTTTTTAAGTGTTAGAATTATATGTATTATATATGTAGAAAAATATTTTAATTTAATGTTATTTAATAAATCATTACTTTAGAATGTTGTATAGGAAATTAACTATTATTGACCATTTTTCATTATTATTTGCAGCATAATTGAACATGTTCCATTTAATGAATTTTTTAAAAACCACTCAATAAATTAAACATAAATTTTATTATCTATGATTGTTTCGAATCGATATTAAATATGAAATTGTTAATCGTATAATTTTTAAATTGATTTTATTTTAAATATCAAGTAAATTAGAACTTGTTTTTCACTTTCATACATGTTTGATTCTTTTATTTGAAACTTAATTGCCTTTTATTAATAATAATAAAACTAAGAAAATTATCTAATTTCACTTTCTCTCTATAATAAAACTTACAGTAATTGGATAAAATTCATTAATTTTCGTCCTGTAAACACCCTTGGTGAATTTCGGTGCCAAATCGTCATTATCGTTCACTTTTATGTATATTGTAGTATTTGTGCTTTTCGATGGTGTTCCTCTATCCTAAACAATAGTAATACAAAAATTATATAAACACAACAATAATGGAATGAATAATAATTCATTAAGGCAAAAATTGATCCCAACGGAAACACCACAATAAAAGTAAAAAGTCATTCAACGGATTAAACTTAAAAATTTAACACGCTTTCTAAACGAACACATTTTTTTTCAATAGCTGTTAATTGTTTCTTCTTCTTTAAGGTTCAAATCATTTTTTAAATATCATTTTCAATATTTTCATGAAGTGATAGAAGTAATTTGCAATGCAAGCAAACTATTAATTATTTATATGTAATTGCATAATATTGACATAAAATATTTTAAATAGAGAAATTAATACATAACATAAATCAAATTAAAGGAAATTTCAATTGAACGTGTCAATTTTTGATATATGCATGGGAAAGCTTTTCAGGATCAAAAATCACGTTTTTATAAAGTTATGTTTTAATAAAACCATCAAAAATCTAGATTAAATTTTGCATTATTCAACCAATACAGAGTATTAGCATGAAAGTACTAGTAAATAAACAGATAATTAGACCTAAAGACATACGTCGGTTCATTTAATTTCGTACACTTTCTATGCTGACATAATAATAACATAAGAATTAATTAAGTGCAAATAATTAAATGTTGTCGTCGCCGGTATTACCACATACAACAATGAAAACTCCAATATAATATGCAAAACTTGTGCATTGATTTTCTTTGATCGGTTTTGTTGGGAATACATTTTTGCTTTCGCTTTTTTACAAAATAAAACACAGTTATAAATCTACTATCATCATATATATTGTACAACTTACTGAAGCGGTAATTGTTAACAAAAACTCTTTGTCACCATTATCAAAGTCCAAAGATTTTCTAAGAATGAGGAAGGCCTGATGGCTGCTCTCCAGTGCAAATTTGCCAAGCTCATTTCCAGCCACAATTGCATATTGCACATCGGAATTCGGTGTATTTGGTTTGTCACGATCAATTGCACGAATTCCACGGAATATCGTTAAGCCTTTATGGACGACAATTATATTTCCATTGAATTTTGTTTGAAATGAAATGATTAAACTTACCAACGGGCGTCAATTCATCGACGACAAGTTTATAGGGAGCCCCCTTGAAAATCGGTGCATGGTCGTTCACGTCCTCCACATACACCGTAATTGATAAAGAGGATGTAATCTGCATACAAAAGGAATTATTTGCATCTAATTGTTGGAAATTTGTGTGAATCGTAGTTGGGTCAAGGCGCATTTACATTTCGCCTTATTAGAGTCTTATTAAAATCTCAAAAATGATTGGTTTAATCGCATTGCACTTTAATTGCATCAACAACAACAATTTTCTCCAGTCGATGGAATATAAAAACAAATAAATGTATATTAACTGTGCCATTATAACACCATTAAATCTAACTGTCATGGATGTGGACTCAGAAATATGATATTTGTTAGGCATATGCCGAATGGATCTTCCTAAACCTGTTCTTTTCTCTTATATATCGCTTAAGATTGTAATAAAATTATCGATCCGATAAAGAAATGCTTGTTTTTTATTTATGATATATCCAATTTGAAATACGATGAATTGTATGATAATTTGTTGAGCAGTTATTCTCTGCATGGAATTTGTTATGAAATCGTCTTTAATCGGTTTATAATTTGTGGCATATTGTTGAAGAATTATAAATGAAGTCTTCATCTAGCATACAATAACGTGCGGACAAAAAGGAAGCTGTTTATTTAAAAAACTTACCGTATCTTCTCCGTCATCGTAATCGCAGGATATTTTGAATTTAAGCACATTTCGAGGATTCTCAGTATCGACAAGGTCCTCCAAAGATTTGGCTAGCAATAAAGAAACGGTTGTACGATTAACGTCACGATAAGTGAAATAATGGGCATCTTCTTCCTGTAAACACAAATCACATTGATGTATTGTATGTGCAGAAATTATAATGTCTATTATAAAAATCTATTTGCATTTTATAAGATATGAATCTATTCACTTTGTCAATCGGTTGTATAACTAAATTGTTCCTTGGATGAACTTGAATTTTCAAAACTTCCTGTCCAACTTTCAGGTTTTCCGGTACACGTACGAAACGTAAATATTCACCAAATGGATAAAATTGACAACCTGAAAATAAATATCAATAAATATCCGTGATAACAACCATTTTCGGGATTAACTGTACTTTAATAAAAAAATTGTATTTAAAGAGATGTAAATAAAATTAAATAAATTGCAGGTTTATTAGACTGCAACCATCTTCCAGAAGTATATATATGTATACGGTAAAGAAGAAAAAACATCTTTGTTTGTTACCTCAACCATCAAGGTTGTGGGCATTAGAAAATCAACAAGATTAACCACTAACATAAGAACGTTATAAAATAAATGGTAAACAAAGAGTTTTGTTATTGAATTTTTGTAAGATTTAATTAGTTTAATTGTAAAAGTGCACACGGTGTTATAATAATCCTTTTATTTAGTTACCGTTTTATTATTCTAATCGAGAATCTATTTAAATATCTTAGAGACTATTATTTTTCTTTATTACGCTACTTTCATTTCTTCAAAGAGTCCATTTCCGAATGTGAACTCTTGAAGAGAAAACAACAACGAATTTGAATCTGGAACAGTGTTTATTCTGTTTGTTAAAATTTATTTGAATAAACAAAAGCATTCCTTGTTTAAAGAGGTATAAACTTTTATTTTTATAATAAAATTTACTCCTTTTCATAGGAAATATATACTATACTATATATAGTATAGTGCTATTTTGAAACAATACTAACATGGCGAAATATAAGTTCCTCTCTAATTAGTTTCTACTTCATTAAATCCAATACATGTCATCAAACCACACATACGTTGGTACAAATTGAAATATTTTGTATTTAATTATATAATGAATTTTTGACAAAAATCGGTTAATTTCTCTAAAATGACAACATCTTAATTTTAATGTTCATATGAAAATGTTTAGTTATAAAATTTAATTGCATAATATGTAATAAAGTGTATAATAGTTAAAGAGGAAATTATTGCATACATAAAAACCGTTTAATTGATTGTCCTTTTATGCAATATCCTTTTTGGCAACTGACTTTATTAAACAAATTTTGCTAAAATAGAAATTCATATATGATCTCATCACACAAAATTAATGAAAACAGTCATTAGAAACGAACTATTAAATTTTTCATCTATTAATTTAATTTTTATCTTTAAATCTTTTATGGTAATGTTTTGCACCTATTTTTTTATTACAACAAATGGTAATTGAAGATTTAACAATAATTGATGTATACTTAATATTTCACGTAAATTGTTGTGTCATGATTTTGTTGTTATTTTTTCTAATGCCTTTTTAATATCTACATGTACAACAATAGACAAAAATTATTTCCCCATGTTTAAATAGAGCAATTTCAACATATAATTTCAATATGAAAATCTTAAACATGTATTTGCAGAGGAAAGTATAATACTGATGTATCAAATAAAACTCCTTTATTTGGTATAAAACTGGTACTTGTGAGGCTTTCACAAGCTGTACTTTTAAATATATAATATCTTCGTTTTATTTATTTAATATAAAGTAATACGATATTGTGTACAATATTTATACATATAAAAAAATGTTAATAATGTCGAATTTCATAATAATGTCATTAAAAGTAATAAAGCACAATTTTTACTATTACGAAGTTATAGTTTAAATGAAATTGTTATGGTATATTTGACACACTAACAACTAATGTAATACTTTAATAACATATTATAATTTTTTCCTGTAAATTAAGCCCAAACAATATATGTTTTCAATGCAGACAACCATCAGACACTTTATCTCATAATAAAATATAATAAATTTCATAATTACAACAATTTTTAACAATTATTATGTAACGGTATAGGTTTATATATACGAAAGTTTTAATTATTACTAGTTTAAGCATAAAATATGCAAAAGATACGGTCTATGTTGGAATTTTAAGTGGTTGGGCTTTTAAATGCCGGACACCCCATGAATAATGACCGTTAAGTGAAGAGCTTGTACGCAAATTAACATTTATGTAAGCGGATACATGAAATTGAAAGGAATCCCCATCATTTTTAATTAGAAAAATTATTAATTTATTTCATAAAATGCGTTCTTTTACAAATTTTTTCAAGTTTAATACATAATTTTTAAATTGAAATGAAACTGAATTCAATACAATAAATAATAGTTAATTTTTCACTTTGCTGTGTAATAATGCGGTTATTCTGCGACTGTAATTGTTAATCACTGTATTTTCAAGAGAAGCACACGTTCTCCTACTAAAATCGCTTTTGGGCATACATAATTTTAATATAAGATAGTGAATTACTATAATTTTGCCATTCTACGGTAAAGTAAATTGTGTTGTCAATTGCTTTTGATGTTGGAATGCATACCTACGTGTAATCCACCAGATTTCCTTAGATTCATCTCAAAGCAATTGCAATAAATATGCTTCGATTGTGACCAATATTCGATTTGTCTTTCGATAATTAAATGTTATATAAAAGACATTGTGGTTCCGTTACAAAAAAACAAACAGTTTCTATAAAATTAGTTTAATGATGCGGTTAGTTGGATTTTTTTAAAATAATATCCAAGATTTAATAAATGCATTTTTAACCATCATTGTTTTTGCAATTTAAATCATTTTAATGTTGTCACATAGCGTTAAAAATCATTACAATTTAGTCAAAGATTCGCTTCACCAATTCTAATTATTCAAACTACTATACAATTTAATTTATTATTAAACGTAAAAAAACAAACAACGATATTATCGATAAAAGTGTGATTGATTGATTGCTTTGTTCAGTTGATTTATTAATACATCACAGTTTGATGAAATGAAATTGTTATAAATTTGTTTAATAATGTTTTTACGAGAATCGAATTCAATTTGAAAAAAAACTCTTCGTGGGAAACTGTCCATTTTAAGTCGATTTAAAAACTAGATCATAAAATTAACTACTTTTAATAGAATGATTCTAAGATATACTTCTCATGATGAAAGTAGAAGCAGATTTTGTTTATGAAAAGGAAGTTTGTATACATAAATCAATATGAAACATTATATAGTATGCAATAAACTTGTACTTTCAATCGATTCAACTATATTAATACCATTAATAATACTGGGTTAGGTGTGTATACTTAAAATAAATCTAATTAGATGGTTTAATATGCAAATAATGTTTTAAATATTAACTGAAAGTAATTTATACTGAGAGAAATTTTGCATATACAAGGTCTGATCAAAAAATACGGTGAATAATTTTTTAACAAATAAGATATTAATGTTACATCAGATATCACTTAGTCTCCTTCAAAGTACTCTCCCTGGCTATCCAATACATTTATTCCAAAGCTGATTCCACTATTGGAAGCCTTTCTGGAATGCTTTTTTTGGAATGGCTTTTGGTGGATCTGCCGCAGCACTTTAAATGTCTGAAATAGGTTCAAATTGCTGTCTTTTTAGCACACTTTTAATTTTAAGGAATAGAAAAAAGTCGCATGGTGTTAAATTGGGCGAATAAAGTGGATGTAGACAGACTAGAAAATTTTTTAAGCCAAATATTCGCGTTTTATTATTGAAATGTAACACGGTGCGTTGTCATGATGAAGCAAAAAACACCACTGGCCTATTTTTGTGGTCATTTTCTTCGAACATCCGTGCTCAAACGTTGTAATAAGGCCCTTATAATAGTCACAGTTTACAATTACTCCTTTTGGAACGAACTCTGACCACACTATGCCCTCAGAATCAAAGAAAACAATGA
>SSSI01002281.1:0-19667 GCA_004796505.1 Oryzaephilus surinamensis
TGAATTATTTAAATACATACCATTTTATTATTCACTTTGTACATTATTTTGAAAATTAACTTTATTATGTAGGTATTATTCTCCTAACGGACCACAACAATAAAACTTTTAATTATTTATCTTTACAATTAACAATGTTTTATGTTATATATGGCTTTTGCTGCCATCATAAAACTTCAAAATACATATACATATATAATTATGTATATAAAACAGGTACAGACGAAATTGCTAGCCCGACAATATATTATTTTAAATCCCATTTGATTCAATAGAACATAATATTAATGTGATCGTAAATGTGTAAATATAAATAATATGATTTTAAAAACCGAGTACAGCAATTTGTTTTAAAGATATTTCATGAAAACTAAGTGTTCAAAAATAAATTTTATGATAGTATATTCAGTTTTTTATAGTAATTTGATTTTCGTTTGGTTTGTTATGTAGACATAATTTAATACAATACATACAAGGTCTGATCAAAAAATACGGTGAATAATTTTTTAACAAATAAGATATTAATGTTACATCTGATATCACTTAGTCTCCTTCAAAGTACTCTCCCTGGCTATCCAATACATTTATTCCAAAGCTGATTCCACTATTGGAAGCCTTTCTGGAATGCTTTTTTTGGAATGGCTTTTGGCGGATCTGCCGCAGCACTTTAAATGTCTGAAATAGGTTCAAATTGCTATCTTTTTAGCACACTTTTAATTTTAAGGAATAGCCAAAAGTCGCATGGTGTTAAATTGGGCGAATAAAGTGGATGTAGACAACTGAAAATTTTTTAGCCAAATATTCGCGTTTTATTATTGAAATGTAACACGGTGCGTTGTCATGATGAAGCAAAAAACACCATGGCCTATTTTTGTGGTCTTTTCTTCGAACTCCGTGCTCAAACGTTGTAATAAGGCCTTATAATAGTCACAGTTTACAATTACTCCTTTTGGAACGAACTCTGACCACACTATGCCCTCAGAATCAAAGAAAACAATGACTATGGACGCCCTGACCGATGTTCGTCTTCAACTAACTCATTTCTGGTTTTTAATCTTTCGTACTTCTTGTATTCCATCTTCAGAGTCACCACATTGTCGCCATAAACTGTTTTTAACATTTCGTGGGCCCTTTCAACAATTTTTTGTACCTTAAAACAAAACTTCATATGCTCATAGTCCATAATATACGCCAAATCGCGCCAAATGGAACAAACAGAGCCTTACTCTTTTACTTCTAGAAACCGATCAACTAGTTGTAATTAGTTCAAACTTAGCAAAAATGTTCTCAAATGTTCAAGCTATCTGGTGCAGTACTTTAAAATGATGTACGGCAAGCAGTTGCTGCTATAAAAAATAATTCACCGTATTTTTTGATCAGACCTCGTATATGTTTAATACAACTAAAACATGTGTACTTAAAATATATTTAAGTGAAAAATATCCTTATATAGTATAATATGCAAATTCGTCTTTTCCTTTACCTCGAGAACTATTTTACTCTCTATTCTATTGTAAATAAATACGGAAATATTGTTGTAATTAGTATTATTGCACTTCATATATGCGAAAACTGATAAACGGAATGCATTTCACGTGTTTCCGTAAACGATTCCAAGTTTTTCTTTAATATATAATAAAAATAATTGCAAAATAACGCGTAAACCATAACGTTCTAATAAATAATCTTTAGAATATGAACTTTATTTTCAATGGCTTTTATTTTCTTGCATTAAAAGTTTCTTATATATGCGTTACAATAATTACTATTTGCCCCCATTTTTGTCTAATAATACCTTTTATTAAAATATATGATCAGGCTTCCTATCTACAGCCATTAATAATTATTATAGTTAAAATAATAATTTAAATATAAAATGCATCCGGCATGTTCGACATTTATAATATGCAACTTTCGCTATATATATGCACTTTTCCGTTGTTGTTACACATTTTTCAACAAACATATGTATAAGGTTTTGAATTTTTTCACTGAATTATTCAATTTTTCAACAACAGCAGAATGCAGTTATGCAATTTTTGAAAGGCTTTCCACACACGTGAAATAATAAGGGCACTTTAACATGATGACGTCTAACCGATTTTTTTCTATAACTACATGAAGAAACGTATACTCGTACTAATTATTTGATTTCATTAATTGCTTAATTGGAAGACGTTTGCTTTGTGGACTATTGCAAAAATCACGAGTTCAATAAAACTTCCTACCGTGTGTTTGTTTAATTTGAGGCCATTTTTCATATATAATTTTGTTATCCTTGATGTGTCTTACCGTATGTTGAATGCAGAATCGCAATCACTGTAATCGTGATGCTCTTCCAGTTCATTATAACCAATTCATTTGCGTTATTCTTGTATGTGGACTAATTTCAGATGACCATAACATTCCTGCAAAAAACAGCCAATAAGTACCACTTCCTCAATATTTCCAGAGATGAACACAATGAAAGTAAAAAAATATAATAATAAGTTTCTAAAATGTACTGGAGTATAAAGTATGAAACGAAATTATAACTAATTATTAAATAATACGAAATGAAAGTGCAAATAATTATAGCATGTTATTATTATTAACAAATTATTTAAATATTTATGCAAAATTTTGTTATTGATGAAAAATTTTAACGATTAATTTAATAACAATAATAAAACTATCCATGTACGTAATTAAGAACAGTAAAAAAATTCTTTAAACAAACAGATGAGAATAATGGCCATTGAAAATGAGTTTTTTTAATGTAAATGTATATGTTTGAAGAGTTATTTTATTAACATATATATTTGTCTTTATAGACGATATGCAACTGTTGAAAATTATATAGTAATTTGTGATGGTTTGTGAGAAATTTAAGAACATGTGTGTGCCTTTTGAGAAAAAAAAAACACTAAGCATTAATTAATGTTTTTGTTTCAAAATTTACATAAATTGTACATTAATAACTGGCGAGGAACCATATTGGTTTCGTATGTTGGACAAAACATGTATAAATATTAAGTATGACAGTGAAAAAATAAAAATGGTACTACTTTTAAGTAAAAGACTTGAATTCCGTAATAAAGCGTGTTTCCGGAACTACTACTTTTTATGGGAACTTATTTTCTTACAAACTATACAAGCTGGTTTATACAATTAACATGATATACACTACAATTTTTTTCTTCTAAATGCAAATTTAAAATGATTATACAAATGTTGTAACTGAAATGAGTACCTAGCTAGTTAATTTTAGTTGTTTTGAAGGTAGGGAATTGTGTTATGGGCTGATAGAGATGATCTTTATCTGCAGCCATTGACATATATTTCGAATTTTTCTATTATGTAAACTCAGCTAACTAATTTTAAACATTTAGATAAAAATTAATTCGTTGAAATTTGTTGGTAATTACTGGGTTTATTCAAAACATTTACTGTAAGGCTAAATATTTATTATTTTGTTGTTTGGGTCTTTCTATTTACATATATTATTAAGTTTTCACTTTAACGCCTTAAGTAAAATTTGATTGTATCGAATTATAATTTGATTTATTTTGGGTTTTCATCAAGCTTGTAATTTATTTTGAAAGCTTTATTGTTACTGCCCTAAATTGTGTACTTATTAAAACGAAAGGAAGATTTTTCAACAATTCTCACGAGTACTTCATTCAATGTTAATTCAACAATTAGTTCTTAAACAACTAATAAATTGGCACACAGATTTAGTCCAACAATTGTTTATTATTGCAATTATTAATTTTTTTTCAAAGTAGTTATTTTTAACTTTTCAACAATTATTTGAGTAGTACCTGAATAATTCGTTTATATTCTTAGTCCTTTATCACATGGTTCTTGAAAACAGCACAATCACAACAAAACGATTTCCTTCTATTCGAAAACCTTTCACATCAACTCTTTTATTTAATTTTTTTAAATCGAACTTTAACTCTTTTGTAAAGTACCGCCAATCTAACACACACAGTTCAATGCACCAACGTAGGTACTAACAACAATTGCGACTACCAACAACTATACTACATATATATAAGAAAGAAGAAACCGGCAAAACACCTGAAGCACGTGGTGTTCAAAGAACAAGTGAAGAAGTTGATCAATCTGCAAGAAGTTGATGGTCGGGTGAGAGTTAAAAGTAATGGTCACCACTACCTTAATGTGCGTGTTATTTTTTTCGATTGATTTCTTTTCAGTTCCACTTCTGTATACAAGTATTATCCATGTTGTTCTTGCATATTGGACATAGCTTGTAATTTATAGAAAAGTTTTCTTAAAATACATTTTTTACACACCATCAATGGCCAACAAACGAAATTAGATCTGCCGTTAAAACTGTATATTTTAGAATTACTGTTTTTAAATATATATGTACTTGTATATTATTTTTCAATAGTTGAAGAAATCCCAATAGTAATTATTGCAATCTTTTCATAGTTGAGCATCAAATAATTATTATAATTTGAGAGAATAATTTTTTTAAGTGGGAAAAACCTCTTTTGCGCTATTTAAGATATTCAATTAACAAAAGGAAATAATAATTTATTATTCTGAAATAATTTCCATGTGTGACATTTATTTTCTTATTTTGTGCATTTTATCATTAAAATATTACTTTCTGTTTGTTGTTAACAAAAAACTAGATAATAAATGCATATGTATTATACATTATTATAATTTATAAATTATGCTTATTTATAGACGTAAGTATTATATTGTAAAAAACACTTATTTATTCATTAACATTATCATGTAAAAGTATGAAATGCTTTTTACTTTCGTTTTCGTACATTTTTCCTGTATAATGTGGTGAAAATTTCATGCAAAATTAGTTACAAAAAAAGATAGTACATGTGGTTTCTAGAAGGAATATCACGATTAGAAAAAAGTAATTATTACAATTAAAGAAAAAACGAATTTTAATTACAAGTGTATACATAAATAAAATATTTAAAGCAGAGATAAATGATGATGGTGAAAAGATTTTACCATGAAATAAATTCAAAACAATTCTGCATGGTTTAAAATTTCAATTGTTATTTGTCCATATAAAATTTGAAAAATGGTTATATTGTTTAAATGCAGAAAGTTAAAAGCGAGATCATTTTAAACCAGTTCAAATTTAATTAACGTTAAATAAAAAGTCAACATCAACATAACAAATAATTCTATTTAACACAATATTTCTCACGTTTTTCATAATTATAATTGAATATATTTTATTTTTATTGTCGAGAATTTAACATTGACCTAATACAATAAAATTTATTAGCCATTTTGCAACGAAAAATATATAAAGTGATTTATTTTCATATATATATAGAATGTTAATAACATTTATACTTTCATTGTAAATGTTTGGAAATTAATACATTTTTAAAAAGATGGATAAATAAAAATTTCACGAAATATATAAGCCAATTGTAATTAATTGTTAGAAATTGTCGTGCAATAAATCATTGCAAAACCAATTTAAACAGTTTATTATAAATATTGTTAAGAGATATGTATAAAGTTTGTAAAGTAGGTAAGGTAAATTTTTGTGAATGTTATTTATGCAAATTATTCATAAAATAAATAATGCCCACACACAAAACTGAATATTTTAGGTAAATTTTTCTATTCTGAGGTAATATATCAATATTTTTCAAAACTTTCAAATTTCACAGACTGCAGTGCCCTCTTATATAAAGCTCACGAACGAATCGGTTTACGAAAGTTCATTCTGAAGCACTAAAACCCGTATTTTTAGCTTTAGTCTATAGATGGCACAGCACTTTTTAAAAATTATTCAAAATAACGCAATTTGAACAAAAGTGAAAACAATACACTTTCCTATTTCCACTTTTAATTCAAACAAGAATTTTCAATTAACTCGAAATGATAAAATTGCGAATCAAAAATGATTTCTTATTGTTTAACCAGTTGAATAGAAAAAGTGCAAGTGTAATTATTGAAAAATGGTACGTTTTGAAACTAATTGAAGTTCAAACAATATGAGATTTAATTAAAAATCAGTTTCAGATAACGGTTTTATTATTGATTTTAAAAATTGTTTACATTTTCTCTTATACACCATTAACAACTATAGCAAAATATCGCCAACCAGAAATTTTATCTACATATCATCATTCACCAGTAGATATTCAATATATTAATGAACAGAAAGGTAAATAAATAATATTATTCCATTGGTATGATTTACACAAATTCGAATCATTATTTATTCAGGTTTTAGTACAATTCATGCATCCAATCCGCTGTTGGATGCATTATTGGTAAGTTCATCTTTGGGTATAACTCCAAAATCGACTGGCTTAAATCATCCCGAATTGCCACCCCTAAATCCTTATATAGCCCTCCTTCTATCTCACTATGGAAGATATACGCCGATTTACGGCAAAGGACGCGGAATATACAGTTACGGAGCTGCAAACAATTATCATAACAATAAACCATTTGGAACATATAAAATTTACGAAGATGCAGACTGTTGAAGAATATAATATCAAATAAAATTGTTTCACATTTAACTTAATATTAAAGTGTGCATTAAAATTTAATTTCATTACAAATATGTTTTCACTTTTCTTTAAGTGGTACCTTTTCAGATAATTATTAGACTACCTTTTTGTGAGTTGATAGTGAAAATGCCGCCATTTTGATGATTATTTCATATAAAATTATATTATCTAATTATGAAAATTAATACATGATATAGAAAACCATTTTCCATTAACCTTCAATTAATTCACCGAAGATTTCAACATTAATGTTCGCGGTGGTCTTGTATTATATTAGAGAAAAAAACTATAACATATAATTTAATTTTAAACTATGCATTAATTGATCAATCAATCTTGTTTTAATGACGATTTAATAGAAAATTTTCTATTATAAGCTCATTTAAAACTTTTATTACGTATGCTATAATAAAAATCAGGCACTTTATTACATTTGTCATGGTAATAAGATTTTATTCGACATTTTTAACTTGTTTGTGTTCAACAGAATATCAGATATACCATTTTCTATAATAAAAACAAGCAGAAAAAGGGGTGCCATCAGATATAAAAGTTTTAATACATTTGCGAATGTCTATTATTATGCATTATAGGGTGATTGTGACCTTACAAAGGGCCCTAATGTGTTATTTGGCAGCGAGATGAGGCATTCTAAGTGGGAAAAACGTGCTCAGCTTATAAAAATGCATATGATGCAGAAGAAGATCCTTTTTTTGGGTGGCTAGACATGCGGTTTATGCCATTCGACTTTTTTCCACGTTAGTTCCATATAATTTCAAATATGTGGGCAGATGTTGTGTCTGCTGCCCATCTTTTAAATTGCTGAAGAAACTTTTTGCGTTATCCTTATACGCTGATGGTGATTTATCATGGAAAGAATTTCACCAGAAGGGGATCATAATAAAATTTTTAATATTCAAGCTTTCCGTGGACGAGTTAATTAGCTTAGTTGCAACTAACCCGTGAAATTAGTATGTCACATTGGTTAATTGTGTTTCAGGCTCTTTGCTAACTATCTAGTTAATAGTGTTGTTAATTTGCATAGAATTTTTTCAGTCAAAGTCGTGTGTTCTGAAGAAAATGAACATTAATTAACTGTTCTACTATTGTCATTTGAAATGAAAATACTCTGTATATAAAACGTGTATTAAGGTATTGACATAATAATATGAAAGGTCAAAGATCAACAACAAATACCCATATCCATACTCAGGTCATTACTTTATTTATAGGACAATGGCATTCAGGGATAAGTACTCTTTTGTCATGTTATGTCATCATATCGGCTATTATTATATAGACAATGTTTATTTGTATATAGTGGTATACAAAAGGGTAAAGTAAAGTGGAACTATATTGTATGTAATGATTTATTTCCGTTTTTCGTATTTTTAATTAAATTAAATTTAATACACTCAACCGTATATATTCCAAGTACTTACAACTTACGTACAAACTAGTTAAATATAATACTATTTGGTAATTTAATTAATTAATTAATTCAATATAATGTATTTCCATGCTTTGTAAATACACACACAAGTTCAAACATAATAAGCTCAAATTTCGAGTAAACCACTTCTTACATTTTTTGTTTACTTAACAAAATTCGATATTTATTTTGAATTGAAATAGAAGAAAAATAATTATTCAACTTGTGCTTGTTTTAACTTCTGAAAAAAAATTTTATAGCTATAAAGTGTGAACCAATGTTTCCGCTACATCCAATAAGTTTTTTTTAACAAATAATACTGTCTATATCAAAACGGTGTTATATCGTTTCAAAATAAACATGTCTTCGTGTTTTCAGCAGCTAAAACTATAATTCAAGTGTTTTTCTCTTGAAAACACAACAGCAACAAAAAATTCAAATTTGTATAATGAAACTATAATATTTTATTTAAAAATGCGCCCCCATTAATGTGACGTCTTTGAAACAAAAACAAAAAGATAAGCACTTCATCATCGTGTTTGTCACCCCCGCAATCTCACGCCTTCAAACATGCTTTTCTGCAACATAATTTCAGCCATTGAGCCACTTTTTCAAAGACAATAACATTTTCTGATAATTTTCTCATATTGTTTGTCGTCGGCGTGTGTCTCTTGGGGAAAATGAAGAAGTGTTTTTATCTAATGCCACCTTATATTCTCTTCACAATCTAGTATATTCGACAACCCCTCTCAAAACATAAAGTACAACAACGTTATAATATTATATATAGTTAGTGCCATGTGTATGGCCTGAAAATTCCGGATCACATAATGATAATGAAACGTAAAAGGGCCGTAATCTTGTTAGTTGTTTGCAAATTGTTTAGGAAACAAGCGATCTCCTTGAATTTGCAATTACTTGATTGTAATCAGCGATGATAATGACAATAATGATGATGATGGTGGGGGCTGTTGATTGCATATTCAACTTTATTCATCATTTTATAAATTTTTTCTCAAAACTGGAAATTTGTAATCACTTTAAGCGAATGTTAGTATGTATTAGGCTAAAAGATTTCATACTATATCAATTTCCTCCCGATCCATTTCCCACAATATGACAGTTGAAACGACAAGGGTAAATATGTGATATGGCCACCGAATGATGTGGAAGAAGTCTTCAGAGAGAGATCTCTTCTCTCTTCTCTCTGGGGGTCATATGTGGTACGATATTATAGCCATGTTATATGTATATATCTATCGCCCTTCTTTCGAAACGTATTAGATGGAATAGAAGAGAGTGGCCACAACAACGTGCATTAAAGAAATACTCTTATCTTGGTGATGCCGGTTCGTTTCCCTGTTATCTGTTCAATGGATCACAAGGAACCTTTTTCTCAATGTAGTCCATGCATGCATGCATCTATTACAATGTGTTTTTTACCTTATCTAATCTGTTCTATATGGTTTTTTAGTCGTCGACGGATTACTTTTTAGTTGAAAAGACACGCCGACGAATGTGTGTTAAGATATATATTTTCGATAATATTTTTCATATGTAATATACGTATTTTTTCATGTTGTTTTGTAAAAAATGTGTAAAATTAAAATTGCTTTCAAAATTACGATTTTTTTTGAAAAATAAAACGCACCAACATTACTTAACATAATTAAAGATTCTTTTACTGAAAAAAGTTATCCTTTTGTTCAGAAAAGACTTAAAATGAAAACTAACACCAATAATTTGTAATTTTTCATATATAACGTATTACCTTCATCGTGGTGACAAGTTGAATTATTGATGTTACAACGATCCTATTAAAATGAAATTGGTTTCAAAATTTCAATTTAGGTGTATTTCGTTAAGTTAAATTCATCGTAGGTCAAAGTTCGTTTGATGGTGTTTGGTGGTAATGGAGGCATTCTACTCATTACTGTAGGATGAAGTCGGTAAGCTCTTCTCTCTCTCGTCTTGCATCCCAGCTCTTGATCTATCGTATAGCAGAAGCCCAAAGGGATTTATTAGGATCAATATACATGTAGGGTTGTAGAGAAATATATCGTTCAATTGATATTTAAATGTTTAATTTAACGAAGGATCAGTGTAAAAGGGACGAGATTGACTTTTTTGCTTTTTTACACGATTAATCTTTCGAACTGTAACATAATCTTATATTATTATGTAACAAAATATACTGAACGTGTTGAATTTATTCAGTTGTTGGAAGAAACTTTATGTGTTTATACACAAAACGAAAAATTTCTTACAATTCCGCTATATATAAAACTTATTTATGTTTGTACAGTATTTTATTTTTAAAGAAAATTTCATATAATAAAGTGTACCTACTAGAAATATTAAAATTTTATTATAAATTTGCCAAGCCAGGTTCAGTTTTAAAAGTAAAATTTGTTATAACACCGTAAAAAGTTTCCCATGAAACACTGACTTATTTTACTAGCATTTTCAGTTAGGTGTTGTTGAATGAATTTTCATGTGATCACGCAATTACTATTAAAAAGCGGTAGTTTTTAAGGAAACGGTCACCAAAGCCCCCATACTGACTTGGTGACATATGAATCACTTTATGTATGGAATAAATTACCTTTTAAAGGTATATTTTGTGTGTTAAAATCGGTGACTAATTCTACTATGTTTACATTTTAAACCGCATATCAAATATTGATCCATTTTCTTTCTTTTCTAATATTTATTTATACAGAACAGCAATTTTAAATTGAACTACAAATATTCTGTCATTTCAACAATATTGATTTAATACCACGCTCAAGCCAAATACATAATTCATGTGAATATCATTTTCGTTGATACACCAGCAAACTGTATAGAAATATGTTTTCTCTAACTGAATTATTTAAAAAAAGAAAATAACCAATGCTTGAATGCATACGTTCTTTTTTTCGCGTTTTATAAAACCTTTTAACTTCCTGATTAAGTTAATCCATCCAAGTACTAAGTACACCAATAAATTCGATAAATCTTGAGAAAAATCATTGATAAATTCTTCTATACCATGTTATGAAGTATTTAGCTTAACTCGTAAATAAAGTGGATAACGTCTTCATAAATTGGTACAAATCAAGAGTAAAAAAAAATTAATATTCAACATAAATATGTCAGAATCGTGTAATATAAACAAGTTTGCCTTCCAGTTTAATTAAACGGTTAATGTTTATATGCACGAAATGTTTTCTTAATTGGGTTAAACAAAGTAAAGAAAAATGTTATTTTAAAAGAACTAATTTTAAGTTCTATCCCTAACTTGTCGTATGCACATATGTTAAAATTAATGACTTTATTGTTCATAATTAACGGCACATACGCGTTTGATGTTGCAAGTCATATTTTTTTCTGTACTATTCAAATGTATTGTTCTATTATTAAATTTTCTGCATGTAATTCTATAATAGAGAAAAACGGACAAAGTCTAGCTTTGTGGAAGACTAAGTGAATGATGAAACGTAGGAAGTTAACTAGCATTATTAGTTAAATTCCAGTGTCTGCAAAAACATTTTACTGTGTAGGATTCTTATCTACTATTTTTCCTCTAGTAAATGTGACACGTATTGGATTTACAAAGTATATATTTAGTAGTATCTTTGTTGTGTATGCATGGCATCCAACCAAATTGGACGTATATATTGGATAACCAGACATGGCACATTTGTAGTTTCCTCTTTGTAATATAAGAGTGAACGTAGCTCTAAATTTAAGACAAACTTTAATGCTTTATTTTTAATTTTGTTGGCAGTTTTACTAAAATTCCACAAAAAACATTCTTGTTTCCATCCACAGATTCTGTATGGACACGTTATTGAATTTTTTATTTATTTTTCAATCAAATATTTCACATACTACCTATATAACATAATATGGAAGAATACATTTCAATACTAATGCATTTTATGTGGCTGTTTAAAATGTAACAGTCGATTTTGAGAAATTTATTCAGCAAGTTGGATTTGTAGATTTTCGTATAGTATATATACATGCACATTGGTAATCTGTTCAAGACGTGGTTAGCCTTTGTAACAATCTCAACATGACTTGCCTAAGAAGGTTCACGCATAATAAATGCATAACGCGATTCACCTAGCTTATAGTTGCTTGTTCGGCATCTCTTCTCCACAGAGATAACTGCTGTGGCGAAGATCTTGTATGAAATTTAACCTTCTGATTTCTTGGGATACGTACGTCTTTGAATTTAATACAATAACATTTTATTATCTGCTTTCTCTATACGCAGGAAGAAAAAGTTAAAAGATGGAATTTAGCAAAGCCTTTAAAAGATAATTCACTGTGTGCTTTTCTCTGATATAATGAAACTTTTTTATGTACGTTATTAGGTATACTATGTGTATGTGAAAAGGAACTTTTTGTTCCACAAAATGAACAAGATTTTGCTTAAATTGTAATATCCTGTACGATATACGTACATGATGGTACAATAAAATGAAATCTTGTTTTTCCATTGACATTGTATTAAAGATAGACGACTTTGAAATCCAATTTATATGGTATTTCTAATGCCACGGATTTTCACTTAGAATAAAAGAGCGCTTTTATGACAAAAACCTAAATGTTGCAAAGTATAGTGACAAAATCAATTATTTACAGCACTTGCAAGTCTTTAGAAAAATCTACTTTCACAGTAAATGGATTTTTCATTCAAGTAATGAATATTTTATTATTTATATTAAGAGAAATGAACAAGTTCGGTTGCTACATTTTCGATTAACTATAAAATCTGGTTGTAATCTGTGCAAGTATATTACAGATTAAACGAACTAAGGGAGAAAAGGGAGCAAATTAGCAACAATAGTAGGAGATTTAATTTCCTAGTTACTGTTAGACAGAAAACAAAAGATTACAAGACGATTTTGCGGCTTTGGTGAATTTACCAAGATCGACATCATCTTGACACAAATCACATCTTTAGTGGCTTTGTGCGTGGATCCACAAAGTGCGTTTTCTCTATATGTTCCATAATATATATTCTCTATATTCTATTATCCCAGTTCGAATATCGGTTTTTGTTGTATACAAACACTGTTTTATATACAGTGGACAATATGAAATAATAATGGGGGCCACGTTTTTGTAATAAGTTTAATTGGCTGTTGTACGTGATCTGATAACGTCACGTACATTAGAGGTCCCATTGCGGATATGGAAGTAAGTCGGCGAGAGTTGATCACAGGAGCAGCAGGCGACATTCCAAATGATGTACTTCCTGCGACCTCGTCGTCGTCAGAGGATTATGTAACTACATATACACCAGTTTTATATGGACACATATACAAGGGCATTGATGGAATACAGTGGATTCGCTGTGGGACGTTCCGCAATCCCATCAGTTGCAAAGAACTCAGAAAGGGTTATCAAACATGCACTGTAGTATAAAATTTGGGCAAAACTATTTTATAATCAACTATTCCAAACATTGCGCCTCACAATGTTTACTTATACATTAATTAAATAATATTTGAAATATTATTTGTTATATAACGGAACGGAACGAACCGAACGCCACCGATGAAGTACAGCTTCATGCAGTTCATGCTTCATCCCCAGTCGCTTCATCGTTGCTTCTGCTAGCTTGCTGAAAGTTTGAGCTTTAGTTGAGCCGCGGTTGGCCTTCTAGTAAGTTTGATGTAACGTCGGTCTAAATATTGTACATAAGCACGTTTTACACGCTTTACACACGAACTCAACGAAATAACTTTTTCAAAAATCTACATACAGCTCTATAAGATTAGTTCAATTAATTTTAATTCATCCCCCTGTTTTTCCATGTCCATCACAATGATTGAATAAATTGCTTTACTTTTTGTTTAGTTTTGATTTTTTAAATCCTTCCCGCTTTGTGATTGCGGACAGTGGACACTTTTCAATTCGTTTTGTTTCGTTTTCGTTTTTTTTTGGTTGTTAACAATGCAATAACAGTAAAAAGGGTGTATTTTTCCTTTCACCCCGCAAAATGGAACCTGATCCATTGAGCGCACCATTGCCGGTGGCGCACAACAAAAAGACAAAACCCCATCACGAAAATAAAGGGAAATTCGTGCCGGCAAATGACACTTTTAAAAATTCCTCATCATCGTCATCATCTGCATATTTCGGACTTAATTTAGTGGTGTGTGTATTGTGTACAGTGTGTGTTATAGCGAGTGTTTACAATGGATGGCGAGAATCACTACTAAATAATCGGCTTGCCATTTTAGAGGATAGGGTTGCATATTTGGAAGTTAGATCTGTTGACAATGTGGATGTACTGGTGGACAGGCTACGCAGGGAGGCTGTGCAACATTTACAAAGACGTGTCAGTAGGGATTTAACAGCCAAGAGATTTGTTGTTGGCGATGATGATGACACCGGTCGTCATCGTTATGTTCGAGATGCTCCAGAGTGTGTTTGTCCTGCAGGTATGTGTGTTCGACAATAATATTCAACATCATTGCAAATAAGGCCCTTGTATACAACAGCATTTCAAACACCACTACATATATTTAGGGATGAAATTTTGATTTTGTACGTAAATAAAATTGAAATAATTTAACTTTCCCACAGGAAGTCTTTTATTATAATCGTCTTAATTCTTTTTTCTTTTCGATTTGATTTATTACAAATACTTGGCCATTTACTTTTCATTTCAAACATGTCTTTATCAACAAGACTGAATAATAAAAGGTCGAAAAGAAAAACTGTCTCTTTTATTTAGTCACCATCTTTCTACCTGGTAGGAATTTTAAAGGACTGATGCTCGTTCCAATTAATAAAGTGTTGTAAATGTAGTGGTTATACCTAATATGAAAATATATACTGTAAAATTCGTTGCCTTTCAACGAGGGTGAACTGCAAAATGGTTTTTGGGGGCAGTAAAGTTAGTCTCTCTTTTAAAATTATAAACCGTCTCTCTGAAAATGAAATTGTCTAATTATTCGTTGAGATTTTAAAAGACGGGAACATTTCTCTAGATATATACACATAAAAGTGAATGTCAATTATTTTTTTTATTATTCAATGAATATTTCATTCCCTTTTCAAGTGAAAGCTTTTGTGCCATTTTATATTCAATGCAGAGGCTAAAATATGACATGAAAAATCTATAATAAATTGTCTACCAATACCAATTTATTTGTCGTTGCTATTTTATTTATACAATCTAAGCCTTATAAGCTGCAAGTTTTATTAATTTTACAGCAATTTTCACATCTTGATTTTTTTTCCCTAGCTAATGTCATCATTTGAGCTTAAATTTTTTATTGACTTTTTGGAGAAATTGTATTTTCTAATCTTCTATTTTTATCTATTAAAGAGTGTGTGTTACAATTTAGTAAGCTTTCGAAAAAGTAGAAAAAAGCTTTAAAACATTATTTTCTACTTAACTGTGTATCGGCTTACACTCGTACTAGAAGTATTATAAATGTGTGTACTTTAGTGCTTTTGGCCACATTTCACAGTTCACTTTATTTCCACACATAATTCAGATCGAGGGGCGCCATTTGTTTTTCTATACAAACTGTAAACTACATATATAGTATTAGGTACATAAAACCGAAAAACAGTAAAAAATTTAATGGCCTTTTCCAGTTCAAACCTTCGCCGTAATGCAATTTTAAATGTAACAAATATTTCACATTCTATTTTAACTATAATAAGTACATATGGACCTTTTTTGTCAAAACAATTTTTGAATAAATTAAATTATCTTTTCCTTAGACCTATAATTAATATTTGAAACTTACACAATTTTACCAAATTTCCTAACGAGTTTATAATTATATAGCATTTACTTCTTTGCCAATCGTTAAATTAATATTTGCTTTGACTGTTTAAGTTTCTTAAACAATACACTTTATTTTTTCGTTATCAAAATGAAATAAGACACTAATACAGAATTGTATGACCTTAACATTATTCAACAATAAATATTATACCATAAAGTTGAAGAGTCGTAATAAAACGATTACAATCGCACAATGAAAATAATCATAAATCGACAGTGTACTTATCTAGTATAATAAATTTAATATCTAAGGTAGAATAATAAAAAAAAATAAGACGAAGAGTTTTAAGGCGTCAACCTTGATGGAAAACAATACGCCAATTTAATAGCCTTGAATAATCATCTCGATGGATTTTCATTTACAAGAAATGAAAACATACCAAAGAAATCGTACGGATTGTAACTATTTTAATACATCTTTTCATGGTTATTGATTTTGACAGTATAATGATTTTAACCATCCATAAACGATTTCACTTAGTAATTAGTGTCGGCTTCCAAATATATATAAATGCCTGTTGGACCATAATTGCATATTCATATAATAATAATCTAACAGGTTTTTTGTGTTGTGTCCATGTTTAGTACAGCTTTAGCGTATTATTTATGGTGTATTATGGGATATGCCTTTCGGTTCTGTTTATAATCAAAAATTTTAAACATCCCCAAAAAGAAATTCAAAAACCTGTTGACAAGATAATATATCGTGTTAGGATATATATTTTAGGAAGAAAAATTTCGCAAATATTTATCCAACTTTGAAAATAACTGAAATAAATAAAAACCAGAATGGTTGTTGACAAAGTATATTATCTCTCATCGCACCATCATTTCTGTGTTAAGTTTATTTATATTATTTTCGTCCATCTTCAAATGATAAACAAACAAAATCGGATTTAGTATTTCCACACGAATATGCATGTTTACACGATGGGAATATTACTATTGAATTTAATCAGCTGTTGGTGGTTGTATTTTACATATGTGTGGTGTAATCCTCTTGTTTAGTTCGATCGAAGGATATGATGGTACCTAAATGAAAGCGTGATTGTCTGATTGTATCAACAACACTATGCCATCCATTTCAATGTAATGTATAAGGATTTCAAGATACGTTGTTCTACTACGTAGTATACATATATAGATTGATTAAGTTGAGCAAGAATTAAACAATAGATCAAGTGGAAGTGGAACGCTAACATGAGTTAATTAATAGATATAGAATCTTTAAGCAATTTACTATTAGGTCAAAACTCTTATTCAAAGTTGAGCGAGAAAAGAATATGTGAACTAACATAATGTGATGGGTTTTTATAGCTGAAACCATGAAAGTTTATTATATGGAGTTTGGAAACTGAGATCTTTCTAATTTCTTAAAATTTCTTGGAAATGATTTTCCAATCCTCTGGATTTTCTATAGTTTTTCAACAATCGGGAAAGTTTAACCAAAATAATCCCTTTTCATTTACAAAATACGTAATATATATTATATTAATTTATATAGTAGAATTGTTCATTTGTGTAAATTAAATAATTCTTGAACAGACTCACATATACATAATCCATTGACGTACAATAACACAAATCAAATATTGATATACCCGAATGAATTTGCAGAAAATAATGTGAATAGCATACGTTTCGGATTTAAATTAATTTTTAATTCAATTAATTTATAATTTGAAAAATATCTATTTGAAACATTATAATTGATTCATCAAATAAAATGTAACATTCATGGGGTTCGTTTTTTCAGGGATTTATTTACGAATTAATTTGAAATGGTGAAATTTTGCCAATGTTAATTTGAAACCACTGTTTGACAATGGTGTTCGGCAAACCATTCAATAATAAATGTGTTTAAAGTTGAACATCATCACACCTACAACCTATAAATAGCTCTTATTGTGTAAAATATAAATAAATTTTGTAATCACAAGGGGAAATATTGTATTGTTTCAAAGATTAAAGCTTTACTAATTTCGTTTTTTGGTCAACTTATTCACATAAATGCATTCGTATTTATTTTATACTTAGAAACTTAATTAATGTATTTACAATGCAAACATGTTTTTGTGTTTGTTGTATTTTTATTGTTTTTCAACCGGTTCGAAATTTAAATACATTATTCTTTTCTACAATTTTAAGAATTGTTATTGGATGTTAATGAAGGAAGAGCGACGAGAAAGCTCGGTTTTTTATTACATTTGTTGTTTTATCGTAATATTAATCTTTCCATGTGCTATAGTCGAGGGGTTATTAATGTCGAGTGATGGAAAAGGTGGTGTCTTAATCTCCACAATGATTGTCTTTTTAATTTATTACTTGTTTTTAAAACTTTTTTTACACAACGTAATCTCTTTCTTTTTTGTAATATAATAAAGTTGTAGGGTTGATAAAGGAACACCACTTAAATTATGACATAAAATTCGAATTAAGGATAGAAATGTTACCATAAAATGTGATCGGGTTCGTTTTTCATCAGGGCCTTGTTTTCAAAATTCGAAATTTTGTTTACATTTATAAATTATTAATTAATCCATTATGATTTCGCTCCAAGCAATTTTATATCAATAATTTGTGTTTGTTAATGTTAAACTATCATATAAGTACTTTTATTCATAAATATAACAGTATGTATTGTCCACCTCGTGAGAGTTGGTTGGGGCGGGAAGGGAAGGAATTAAATTTTGTAATTAATATTTTATTAAATTAAATATGAAATGTTAAAAAATTATATTATTTTTTCCTCTTCACTCTTCATTAACATCCAATAATATAAACATATATTTATTTTATTTTGTGGTTGGGATATTGTAATAGAAACATTAATTAATTTTCTAGTTATATAATGAAACAATATTAATGCAGTAAATCAAATTGTATGTAATGTACTATATGTATATAGGATGGAAACAAGGTGTGGTAATATTACGAATGTTGACAGCACGTTTATAAGTATAATTAATAGTAAATATAATTCCCTTCATTTACTTGCAAAGTAAAAGAATTTTGATATTTAGTTTAATGTCGCTGAATGAACAAATGTGTCAAAAGTTAATCTTGATAAATGAACGCGTCATTTTAAATGGTAGAATTTATCTAAAACTCATCAAATAGTCATATACCTTTATATACTTGATTAAACTTTGCTACTTTTACTTGACTTGTTATTAATTTACGCAAATTTTCAAGTTGATCGAAAATATTTGCAATTACACATACCTACATGTAAGGATTATCCATTTTAATAGTAATCTGATAAAATGATTCCATAAACTCAGAAATGATAGTACATGTTCAGCAATGCGCGAAATTAAGTTTGTTGAATAAGAAGCTCTTCTCTCTCTATATATATGTACAAGGTCTGATCAAAAAATACGGTGAATAATTTTTTAACAAATAAGATATTAATGTTGCATCTGATATCACTTAGTCTCCTTCAAAGTACTCTCCCTGGCTATCCAATACATTTATTCCAAAGCTGATTCCACTATTGGAAGCCTTTCTGGAATGCTTTTTTTGGAATGGCTTTTGGCGGATCTGCCGCAGCACTTTAAATGTCTGAAATAGGTTCAAATTGCTATCTTTTTAGCACACTTTTAATTTTAAGGAATAGCCAAAAGTCGTATGGTGTTAAATTGGGCGAATAAAGTGGATGTAGACAGACTAGAAAATTTTTTAAGCCAAATATTCGCGTTTTATTATTGAAATGTAACACGGTGCGTTGTCATGATGAAGCAAAAAACACCACTGGCCTATTTTTGTGGTCATTTTCTTCAAACTCCGTGCTCAAACGTTGTAATAAGGTCCTTATAATAGTCACAGTTTACAATTACCCCTTTTGGAACGAACTCTGACCACACTATGCCCTCAGAATCAAAGAAAACAATGA
>SSSI01002286.1:0-22892 GCA_004796505.1 Oryzaephilus surinamensis
AATCGTGAAAAAGTTAAAGCATAATAAATATGTTTTGAATGGCAAGATAAGAAAATATATTATATAAATTTTTTTAACAATTGTTATAATATAAATATTATAATAAGGTAAATGTAAAACAACTTTGTATTTCGTCTTATTGAATTTCATTCCAATTAAATTAATATTTCATTAAATTAATATTATATAAAAGCAATTTAAAATCTTAAATATTATCATTCTCTGTTTCTTATTTATGTTTTATAACATATGAAATGTCCTTGAGAGTATCCCTAAAATTAAATTCAAGTATGTAGCAAAGAAGATTTTTTACTAACATACCTACAAGTTCGCATTATAACAAAAGAAAATTTAGCTATTCATGCGATGTTATATCAAATTATCTAATTAACGTAACTTATTAACTTCTATATAACTTCGTATATAAGAACATTTTCAACTAAAACAATTGAGACATTTTGAGGTAGTTTTACAATAATGTCCATTAGATGTTAAATAAAAACGTTATACACATGACACGGAAAGATGTCATCTTCAAATAATGTACAAGTGAAGTAACTGTTTGATTCCAGAATAACATTATAAAATTTAACGTAAATGGGATATTTTGTAACGTTACAAAAATGTTTTGTGTTTAGTGGGACAGTTAATTGTAAGAATGCTTTTCAAAGGCACGGGGGGTGAGAGAGTGTACAGTAAAAGTCGTTAGGAAAGTCTTGTCAAGTGATGTCAAGACTTGTACTGTCTCTCCAGACTTTCCCTTGGAAATTGCAACACGTGGTTTGTACTGGAAACTTGTCTCAAACTCAACCCAAATCTTATGTCTTTCATTTTCCTAATCTGACGAATTTCCAACACGATAAGGAACACGCCCGCACTCACTATTCTGTATTGTGTGGAAAAAAGGTGACGTAAAGGGAAATGAAGCTCATAAAAGGTTTTCATTCACGCCTTTCACTGAAACGCGTTCTGTTTTTTTTCTTTTCTTCTAGTTGTGTGTTTGAAATGGGTGGGATATATATTTAAAAATAATAACAAACAAAATGTAAAGGATAAAAAAGAATTGTGTTAGTCATAAAACTAAAAATAAAAAGATTATATACATGTTGTGTAATAAAATGTGTACACTTTGTGTGTAATTTAATTAAAAGGATATAGAGGTGCTTTCATTACAACACCCCAGTTTTGCTTTTAATACTTTTGGTCTTTTGTTTTAAAGATATTTCCATTATTATTAGGACTAACTAGTATAATATGCATAAACAGAACTTATACATGCTGGCATTACCTAAATATTGGAGCTACAGTCCATACTAATCAAAATTGGTCGATAAGACCCCTGATAATATCTTAAGTAGTGATACGTTAATGCATTTTGTTTCACGGTGGCAACTGTGTATCGTTTCAAAATGGTTCCGTAATAACATCAAAACCAAGCTGCGTCTCCAGATGTAATAATGTCAAGCTGTATACTGTACTTAATGTGTTCGGACTGTGGATCCACACACACTGTCAACTGAGTGTAACTGAGAGGCTCCAGATAGGTCGTTCCGTTCGCCCAGATAACTTTTACTTACATTGGATTAAATCTGTATTGATCCTCTTCCCTACTCCCAAAGTGCCTTCAACTTATTTTGATAACATTTGAAAATGTGGATACGTAAAAACTACAATAAAAGCAGGAAAAACAAAATTAAGGTTAACAAAACTTTAGGGGCTAGACGAACACGATTTGTTTTTATTTAAGATAATTTTTCTCTAGTTTTACTATAATCGATTCCTATTACGCTTGAAGGAGGATCCGTATAAAATTTCGTTTTTATTTTTCAACTTGCCCTTGCTGTTAGATTTTTTCGGTTCTTATTATAGTCAATAAATTTTTCAATACAGCATGAGGTAAAATATTATGTATGTTTGACAATTGGAATATATAAACATTCTTTCGTACAATACACAGCTTATATGTACCATGTTGGAAAATAAATCAGAGACGAAAATTTATTATCGTGCATAATTAAATTTCGACGTTCGCGTGTTTTCTATGTAGCAAAATGTCCAACACCATGTTGATTTGTTAAACAACAAATAATTTCCAATAAATCGTCCATAAATTCATAATACAATATATGTACATGGTATGGGAAATTATATATTCATAAGCAGTGTGTAACTGTGTACATATACGAAGAGGTGTACAGTAAGTAATGTTTGGGGAAGTGCGATGGAATGGGCCTCGTAGACGGTCAGAGGTTGGCCGCAAACCACGAGTTGCTCTTACGCTACCCGTGATAAATCACCGGTATGTTTCCAAATCCCACATCCCTAAAATACAACAAACACTAGACTAGGTATTCTATATAATCTTTCCACCGTGGATGTATAATTGTAATCGTTGAAATACATAGTTGTGTGACATGCAGTATGCAATTTCTGAAACACATTACAAACAAATACGTACGGTATAGCTAAAACCACAATAATATTGTATAATAGCTATATGTACTCGTAGAAAGTTTCAGATGCTGAGGTATAATTGTTGTTGTATAAATGAGAATGTTAGTATAGGTATTATGAGGGGCCGTTCAGAGCATTATTATTCATTTTCAAAAAATATTTTAATAAAATACTCGTATATAAAAATTTCAATAAAACACAAGTTAATTTATACATCATGTAGTAGTTTCTATATTATATATAGAAATTCTTATTACATATGAAAAACTTCCTAGTTCATAGTATTGTCAATAGATGACAATAGTGTTATTTTAGTGGTCAAATGTTATATTGCTATAAATGCAAATTGGATTGAACTTGAAGAACTATACTTTTTAACAAACAATTTGGAGCTTTTTCCAGTTTTTTTGTGCATTTGCAGTAAGTCGTAATCATAATGTCCTGAATGGCCCCTCATATATAGGTGTAGGTTGTAAGGAAACTGGGGATGCATCGGGGTCACCACCTTAGTTATGCTGAACATGTAAAATTTATTATCAACTTAGCTGCTTCTAATACACGAATTTGTGGTTTTGTACAATTTACGGCCAAGGAACATATACATATAATATTATTACCTTTGTGTGTTCTAAAGGATACAATTCTAAATAAGGAAATCATTAATATTATATTTAATTTGCCTGTAAAGTAAGATGTTAACTGCATAACATAACAGTAGTTGCAATATTTTATTGTAAAAAAATGAAATTTTATAAGTAAACGAAACAAATTGTTACTTTCAACAGTTTACATAATTATGTTGTTACATAAAGTTTTATAAAACCCCCATTATAATGTAGTACAATGCAAATTTTTCTAATTACTTTACCAAATTCGGAAATTCCTATTTAATACTTGAAGTGAATGTAAAATGAAGGGTTGTTTAAAATGTGTTGTCGTTGTCACAAGAAACACCCCTGCGGAATTTTAAGGTTGACAAGGAGTCTCTGAAGCAGCTTTACAAAAAATATATGGGTCTTTGTTAACACACGTGTCAACAACAAAAAAATGAGAAAATTATTTTACAGATAACGTAAATAAGAGAATATTCATAGCTGCGGTGTAGAATGCTGTTCTATTTCAACAATATTTATTTATGAACACTCCAATTTTCAAATTAAATTTTTTAATTAATTAAATAGATATGTAATTACGTGGAAATATATTAAAATTTCTCATAATTTAAAAGTAAACTATTTAATTTGCAAAGTATTCACTTCACTAATTAAACTTAAAGTTTCCTTGTTTTTACTAAAAGATGAATGATGAATTAAACATTAAAGATAATAATTATGATAAAGAGTTTATCTACATAAACATACCTTGTACATAATTATAACTTTATAAACTATGAAACAGTTTTGTAATAGCTGAATATACTGTTGACCCTGAATGAAGTTCTCAAAATTAAAAAGCAAAATTTATCAAGAGATATATGTATATAAAAGGAAAACAGTTTTTTTTTTTGGATTTTGATGTATGTGTTTATACAAATATGATGTTATTGTCTAGTAAGTAGTATTGTTTCTTTATGTTGAAATTTGACAAGCGAAATATATATTATTTTGCGCAAGAATCCAAAAATGGTAAAGTCGAATTTCGTTAAATTCTTATTAAACTTTTGATTGACTTTTGAGTGACAGGAAAGGCGGTAAATATTATTAATGTTATATAAAATAATCTAAACATAAGAATTGCTCCAAACAGCGGGCGTTAAAATTGCATTGTAATCCTAAAATGAATTAAATTAAACAGGTTTTGAATTTAAAAATGGATTTAACATTGCCAGAAAACTGTGCCACTGACTTTGATTGAATTTAAAAAAAAGAGCACAAAAATTATCACTATTTTCAATATGAATAGGAAAGACTCGATGAAATTTAATGAAATTTTGGACTTTTTCTAAATTTGCACATACAAATTCTTCAATTTTGAAATGTGCTCATTCCTATTTTACAGAATTACGGCAAATTTTCCGTGCAATAAAATTTCTACGTCCTTAATTGAATAACTATACTTTTACACCATGATTCAATAATGTGAGTTTACACTTAAATTTCCAACTGCAAATCATTAAGTACATGTGAAGCATATAAAGCATGTTTGAAATTGATTTTGTTCAGTTTATTTCCATTTTACTGTAAATATAAAACATTCCACACTGACAATTTGCTTATCAAAAGTTTGAAAAGCGATTTTCTATGGCTAATTGGATTAGAAAAAGCGAAATTGCTGATACAAAAATTTATTGTAATTGTTATCGGTATTTGGTACGTAAGTATAAGAAAAGCTTCGATTGGAATACGAACGACGATGGGGTCAAGGTGAGGGAATTGCAAACGTTTCTATGTGTACAAACAGTGAAAAGGGGAAGATTAAATTGATCTAATCTCTGATCACGTAAATCAAAACAATCGCAGCTGGATCGGCACGAATTTCAAAGATAAATACAACTTCAAATGCTTTTATATATAATATAAAGTTGAAATAAGAAACCACTCTAATTGCGGACAATGTTTTATCTATATACGTTGTACATTATATACTGAAATGATGAAAAGTTTTTCAAATTCAATGAAATTATTTTGCCAGTACTTAAAATTTTGTTTCATAACTTTGGGGTACCTATAATTAATAATTCAGCAATCTTTTCAAGCTGGGCTGCTGGGCTGAAGTTGAATAAAAATAAAAGCTGTGTGTGGTCGTTAACCCGAAGTATCTTGTTTTCGAAGCTTTAGTTTCTTGATGTCAAAGTTAAGTGGTTTCTGTTAACATGACTTTGGCAGAATTTGCGTAAGACTAGATTTATTCGTCGTTTTAAAATAGTTTTAATAGTGCACAAAGTATTACTCTAGTTATATTCATGTTCAAGTTGTAATATTTTTAAATAAAACTGTTTAGAAAGTTTAATATTTTAGCGTTTATATTAAAATAGTTATTTGGGTTGCGAACGACACCAAATTAAGACAGATAAAATATATCTTTCATATATCAACTTTGTTTTGCAAGTGTTTGTTTAATATATACAGCTAAAAATAATTGCAGATTTTATTATTTACATAATTTACGTACGTATAATGTAAGTTATTCAATAATTCGTATAATTTATTCGTATTTTAATAACTATACGCAGAATTTAAATTCAACATATCGAAATGTGCTATTTATAATACTCTTTTTGGTCTTTCACATTTTAATTAACAATCATAAATCACAATATATTTCAGCATATTAAAATGTAAATGTACTTGAAAAAATCTTTTTAAAAAATTGCCATTTTCTTATTATTTAATATACCTTCTTTTAAAGAACACGCCATGAAATGTCATAAAACTTTTTAAACTTGATTGAGTCTTTTCGAAAAATTGCGTACGTATAATATTCTGATTTTTTTTATTTTAAATGTATTATGCTTGATTAGTTATGTAAATTTGAATTATCTAATTTTTTAATAACAAAATTGCATTTACCACTATCCCATAATTATTAAATACGTTTAAATTAGTAAATTTAATTTCATGAACGGGTGATAGAATGTTCGCAAACAATGTAAATACAATTTCAGTTTTAATAAGCACATAGAGGCACATAATACAAAATTCACATTTAAATTTTATTTAACATACACATATCTGTTCAAAAAGGGACAACTTTTTATTGAATTAAAACTATTTTCCAATTTGTTAAGTCAATATTTTGAATGCATATTCATATTGATAAAGTCAGAAATTATTTGTATGTCTATCGAGACATTTTACCAATTTCAGTATTTTTAATTATTCATATAATATTTATAATTTAAAAATCCAAATTAAATAAACAATGGACTGTATTTTGTTTTATTATAGATCGTAATTTTATTTCAGCCTTTTGAATATTTTACAGTTGTTGTAAATTCATAATAATATATGGGTTTGCCCATACGATATACGAGTGTATTCGTGAATTCATTTGAGTTGACAATTTACAAACGAGTTCGAAAACAAAAACCGCTTAATGGATGTGTAGAGAAAAGGGTTTAGAATGGAAATAACTGAAATTAACTCTATAGTCTATATTGTATGCATTATGTACAACCGGAATTAATCTAAAATGAAATACACTGACAAAAAATTAGAAGATTTACAAAAAAAATTAATTAGCAAGTTAATTAAATTAAATCCATATTTATTTTGAAGTTTGATGATAAAAGACCTTCAGGATTTACGTTTAATTAGAAACTTGTGAAACAAACATTAAATTTATTTGTTGTACTAAATTATAAGGTGATTTTTAAACACTACCTGTTGTTCCTTTGAAAATTATTATTATTAAAAAATCAGTAGAACATTTTTTAACACCTACGATTACAATATTTTAATTATCCGAAAAGTTTTACAGAATATATTTTTGGTGGCAAATTAAATTAGGCAAATCTCATAGATTTTCGCTAGCAGAATTGCGCATGTAAATGTGACATTTAATTTAATTACAATTTAATTAGTAAAGACTTGGTAATTGCTCAATAACAAATAAATAAGTGAAGGAATTTTAATTAAAAGTAAAAATCTACGCTAGGCATTTGTAGAATTGATGATGTCATAAAAGATGTCATTCTTTAATAGAAAACCAAAAACCTACTGTGTACATTTTTAGAACAATTTAATTACGTTTTTTCATCACCAAAGAGAAGGATGGCCTAATATAGGTACGTTTGAAAATATTAAAAAAAGAAATATAAATATGTATAAAGTGATTTATTTCATTTAACATTTTATTAAATAAAAAAGAGTTAATTGAATTACTTTTGAGTTTGTTGTTATAAGGTTCCCTTCTCTGCTGCCATTCAATTAGTTAATTAAGAACAAATTCAGATATAGTAGAAATGTTTTACTTGTTTATATCTTCTCGGGTGGTAAATAAAATGTTTTTCTACGTGCGTTTTACCATCCTAAAGCAATTATGGAATTGCATTGCATCAATAAAATATTTCACTTTGTTAGCAAGCGAATTGCATGAGAAAACATAATGAGCACTGGAAAATAGCAATGAAATACTATTTATTCTTTCATGAGTTCATTTCTTGTTCTTTTACAGCTTTTGGTGCTGTGTAGTAAAATGTTTATATACATATATACGTCGATTACAAAGAAATGTAAATGAAATGTTTATTAATTCTAAACCCATATCTGTGTATTGTCTTGTTGTGGCAAATGTATTTATTGAATTTTTCACTTTATTAATTTCCTTAAATGCCATTAAAATGGAGTGTTAAGCATAAATTGATTTCGACGATAAGAATATATAAGCGGATGAAATTTTTATATCGCTATTATTCGTTTATTAAAAAGAAATTGAAGTTTTTGATCCTTTAACTCCTTAACAAGAGGGGTAGATTCTTAATAAAATTTTAACTTTATGATGGAAAACCACATCAAAGCCTTTCATGTTGGTACTAATTATGCTTTTGTATTTAATAGTCTCGACGTCCCACACCTTCTATAATAACTTGGTCAAACAAGGAAACGGTTTAAGTTTGCCAAAGTCATCTTAAATTTAGGACACGTGTTTTCATTATGTTACATTTCAGAATAAGTTAACAACTTTATAGTAACCTGTGAATTGATAAACCAATTAAACATTCAATACAGAGTAAAATTAGTGAAACCAGATACCTGTGAATGCAAATAGCAATTTAGCAATTCTAGTTTTTGATAAATAAAACAATCAAAAAAACTGTCACAAATTTAGTACTCAAACAAATAAACAATGTGTTTGATGAAAAAACAAATAGAGGTAAAAAATTTTATTAAAATTTACACAAATATCAAGAACATGATATACATATTGCTATCAAGTACCAGATTACATAAATATGTTATTAATTTTTCTATTTTATAAACTCCAGGAGAATATGTATAAAGGAAATGAAAAGTCTTGGATTTTAAATATGTTGTTTAGATAAACATTTTTAATATCCTCGTTCTTTTGTGGACAGTCTTGGAATTTATTAATTCAAATACAAAATGTTATAAATTTTTTTGCCATCCATTAACTAAATGAACTAAATCTATTTTGTAGAGCTTGGTTTAACAACATTCATTAAAATTATGTTTGATTTCAATTTTAAAACTACTGAAAATTTTATTCCATATGCTATATTTATACGCATTTATAAATTTTACAATGAAATGCTTAATAAATATTTAACCTTTCATGTTTCATGCACAGGTTATTAACGAAAACATGTCCTGAACTTTATGTTTTATATTTTATACATAGTTTGATAAATATAAAACCATTCAAATTTTATTGATTTATTTATCCACATACGAGTACATATTTTAATTTAAAACAGTTGTAATTTATAAATTTAATCAAACTAATTTATATTTTGCAAAATATAATCGCCAAGTATTTTTTTTTATGTTTACATTTTCATAATTAAATAATTGGTTAATGTGTATTTTATAAAGTACGAATTTATAAAATTGGCGTGGAAAAATTACGGTAAATACGTATATAGAAACCGTGATTATTTAAAGATTATTCATAGTTTTACGTATATCATTATTTTTCGCTGAAAACAAGGCAAATCTAAGTTTTATGTGACTGGAAGCGATTAAATCCATATAAATAACATTGATATATTACACAAAACTTAAGAAATCAAATAGAGCAAAAAATATGTTAAATATGATACCATATCGTGCAAATCGAATATGATTTCGATTCGTGAAAGCATATAGGCGTTAACTCTGCGAATATAACAAGCCTTTTCCGTCATAATTTATCGTACACTAGAGGATAACATTTTTATTTGTAGAGGCGCTTCATTCTGTAAATGGCCAACCATATATTCCCATGACCATGGTGGAAATTTCACAAATATTCCAGAAAAGATATCATATTATTATCGTCCAACACTGTACTTTTCCATTTATAGTTTTCGCAAAATTTATAATTATTGAACTACTTGTATAAAAAATAAAATAAAAATAGCAACTGATGAACAACACGTCTGAGTGTGACTCAAAAATAAAACAAACATGTTGTTATTGCACTGCACCGGCTTTATTATTAACGTTATCTCGTTTGTTGTAATTTTTTCATTCATTTGTTGTGAAGTTTCATTAAAAAAAAAACGCATTACCCAAATATAATAAAACGTGTACAAACATGATGTTCGAACTGACTATAAAAGATTCTTAAGAATAAGAAAATGTGTGAGAGCATTTTAGGTCTACACACAGTATATCAAAAGCTTCATTTCCGGTTCGCTAGCGAAAATATTTTGGAATGTTGGCAGTTTGAAAAGCTCTAATAATATTCCTACATGGTTGAATGTGGAGGCCAGGAAGAATTATTCTTATCTTTAATGTTGTGTGTATAGATGTCAACCAAAAAGAAACCTGAATTGTGCAATGTAGGAAGGCAATTTCTGCAAGATACGAAACGTATATAATGGGCCAACATACGTTAACTGTATTATATGCGATATTCAATATTATCTGCTTACGAGGGTTTAAAAAAGTCCCAACAGCTTATTTGCATTTATTGCGAACAATGTATGGGTTTTTATTAATAGCAGTGCTCGAATTTTAGTAGAAAAGTCTTTACGGTTTGTGTAAACACGCCCTAAGAATGATATTTGTTTTGAGGTAAAAAGAAAGTTAAAATAAAATGATTCAGTTTTCATATTATGATAAATGAGAGTTCCTTAGTACGTGTACGAAATAATAGAAGCTGTTCTTTATATCCTAGTGTATGTATTATATGTAAATGCAATGTTAAAAATTTAAATAGACAATTTTTGAAAAGCAACATACTGAAAAAATTCACATAGACAACAAAACGAGCACATTACCAAGAAATTGTCTTACAATTTCGTCACGAATACAATATACTCAATATATATAGACACCCATTTGTAATGTAAAGAAGCGAATTTTCCTGTGATATATAAAATAATTTTGCTCTTCTGACATATTATGTAAATATGAAAATGTTTCCATGAATTTCTTGTCATATACGACCACAATTTTATGCCCAATTTACATTTCTTGGATGTTCTATTATTAAATAACATTTGTTCAATAAAAAGACGTGTACATGTTGCTGTGTGATAAAGAAATTCAAGTTCATATATTATTGAGGATATGTGTATATAGTTTTATTTTTTGTGTCTATGCTGTAAAACTGTATGTAATATAAAATTTTCAAAGTGCATCTAAGCGAAGAAACATATAAAAATATTTCTTATCATCACAACATATATGGTGTTTAAATTTCATCTTGAAAAGATTTTTAAATTCATGAATGGCAGTTTAGTTCAAACGGAGACATACTCTAAATGTAATTGAAGAGCTGTGCCATTATGTTGCCAGCTATGATGATCTTGGCTGGCGTCCAGTTGGCTCGCAATTTCAAATTTCCTATTAGCTTACATGTGGGTGGTTAGATGATGTATCTATATGATTTCAAATTGTTAGATTTGTCAAATATTTTTGGATACCATGTGAATTATTTATAATATGTAGACATTTTCACAAACACGGCACCTGTGTATTTAATTAAAATGTTTTTGTATCTCACTTTGGGAATACCATAAACATGCTATTTAATTTGACAGTGTATGAAATTTTATCTAACAATTTATTTAATTGATACGCTTTATGAAAGCATGAAATAAATGAAGTGTTAAAGTCTGTACGTAAAAAAATTAATCCAGGTTAATTTGTTTAAGACTAGATTATAATGTATCAAAAAGTAGATAAATTAAAACATAGCCGAATATCTGATGATTTGACAACGTAGCAACAATTGTACAAATAATAATAATTCAAAAAGTCAAATAATTTACTCATCAAGGATTACCGAGGTCATATATGGCGACCAAAAATAAACTATAAACTCCATCAGAATAAATAATGACGACAATAAAATATCGTTTAGCGAGTTAATCCGCATCAATGTGGTGCCGGTGGCGGGCGCGCCGCCGATCTAAATCCAAACGACCCAGTCCTGGCTGTATCGAAGAGAATGATGAATGTACAGAGCATTTGCATATGCCGAATGATGTATGACTTCCACACAGAAATCAACACTGGGCGAATTATGTTTCGATCTGGTGATCTATAAATTCACTATTTCAACATTTCGGATTCTTCAATTTGCCATTAAATGTAAGTTATATGTAAAATATGAATATCCAAAATGTCTGGTTACTGGTTACATTCCACAACTGCATTTTTAATTATAACATATTGTGTTTTAAAGAGAGAGAGAGTTGCGTTTCATTAAGTATTAGTGGTGTTGGGGGAGTTTAGATTTGGAAAAGGAAAAATTAGGGAATGCGAAAAAATGGGAAAGTTCTTATATTCCCTCAGTAAATTATTATTATTAAAGTTTCGAAAAAGTTTCGGTGGAATATGCTTGTCACGGACAATCATGTCATGCATTATAAACCTAAAATCGAGAAGAAAGAAGCAGATAAATGTCTAGTGTGATTCATATAAACTCACAATGAGAGGAATATGGTGTTGTTTATATGGAAAAAATTATTCCGAAAGCTCGTACTTAAACTACTCCTGTACACTTGAAGTGTCAATTTCGTTTTTTACGAACCAAACCACGTTATTGATTACATATTTATTTGACAGTAACTTAAAGAGATTAATTCCGAGGGTGAAAAATATACATACACATAATGAATGCAACTTATAATAAAACACGAAACAAAAATTATGCACAAAACATTTCATAAATTGTAATCAGCTTTGTTCATGTTGCGTGTTACGTAATTGCAAAACAAATACAGGCTTATAGTACATATGATTTTAACTTGCAAATGCAATATTTATAAATAGAGTTTAGTAAATTGTGCCACACAAAAATGAAAACATCTGTCACATTGTTAATATACATGAAAAAAAAGTGTACCACTAGCATAATAGTTCAATTAGTTCTCTATAACAATTTTGGAAACTTTTGAGAATAAATATAGCAGATAAAGCGGGATTTTAATTCATTTGTATATTTGTAAGTTTAAGTATGAGACTCAAATTAACTGTAAAAGTAAGAAAACACTTAAAGAAATATTCTCAAGAGATTAAACTATACAGAGCAATTCTAAGATTAGTTGGCTCTATAAAAACTTTGGTAATATGGTAGTTCCAGACCATTCTACAAAGATCAGGCGATAAAATAAAGCCGGGAGCAAATACTGCCCCATTACGCAGGCAATAAAATGTTAAATAAGTAATTAAAGCCCAACAAGAAATACTTTGAAGTTTTCGACGACTTTTGCAAAACATTGTTAATATGCATAAATAGACACATCCGAAACATATTTTAACACAGCGTTTAATTTTATCTCATTTTTTTCCAATTTTATTTAGCTTAGTTTCATAATGGAGTACCTACCTATTATATTATGAACAGAAAATTGGTATTTAAAAATTATATTTTATTTAAATTTTAGATGCTCGTATTTAAATAGAATTATCCCCGAGTTTTGTATTATGTCTATGAACTGTAAATTGAATGGAATGGAAAATTTGCCATTACATAATTTGCATAATCCAGTACGTATAAGTGCTACTTTAGTTGGAAGATTTATTCCAACCCGTATACATGGACTGATTATTATAAATGAATTTTCTTTTGCACTAACTATTTTTATGAAACATTTAAAAAATTGTGCACATTCCGTGATTGATTATGCATAAATAATGAATTTACTTATTAAAACAAGTGTCCCAATTTACTAATTAGAATATATTTAGCAAATTGATGATGGATTTTGGACAGTAGACTTTCTATTAAATTAATAGACGCACCCTCTGGTCGACACATTGAACCTTCAACTAATTTAGTAGAGTGAAATGGTATAGTAAAGCAGAAAAGCAAAAGGAACAGAGGGTATAAGAGAGATGGTGGTCAGCATTTCATCTCAGCAGGTTGAAATCCGATTTAGCGGCCGTGCCAGCCCAGTAAATACACTAGATTAGTCTGATTAGTTCTGCAATTCTCCGTCGATGGAAATGGACATCACTCCTATTTCTCTCTTCTCTTCTATATATTGCCTTTTGTGTCGATGTAGTGTGTGTGTATTTATGCACTGCTACCCGCAGGCAAAAACTCAATTTGAATGTCGGCACATTTGGTCAAATTTTGTTAAATAATTTAATAAAGGCAATATTGTTACACTTGTCATTGTCTCTAAATACAATTACGTACATTATTAAATAACTTTGCAAAATGTGAACTGATTCATTTTCCATTCGTATGTAAAATTGTATAAAAATATGAAACTCAAAGTGCGCTTCAAGTTGTTTTCTTTGAAGCTGTTAATCTATGAGTTGAACATTCTGTTTTGCTTTCCAAATCAATGATTAAAGGATGAGAAGAGAGTTAAAAGTGGAAAAAACTATATGTATGTACATAGAAAATTGTAGGTTCACCTTTTCTACATGCGATTGAATACATTCGTACAAAGTGTATCCAATACTAGTAACTTTAAAACTGTTTGTGCTGTAAACCCCTCGGGGGACAACAATGCTCACTAGATAATACTACTAACTAACTTTGGTCTAACTTTTTAGATTTTTGTTGTTCTTTTCGATTTGAAAGGTATGTTCTTATAGTTCTGATGTAAGAGTACTGTGTATATACGTCTGTTGTGTGACCAGACTTAAATTTCTTATTTTCCGAATAGCCAGCATCTTATCTTGATCTTGTTTAACTTTTCAACTAGCAATATTCTTTCTTATTAAATTTTTCAAACTATAGAAATAAAAGTAGGAAGGATCGTAAATTTCACATTTAATACATATCATCAAAGTTTTTGTGAAGTGTGCAGAGCAGCACAGCTGTGTTAATTATTATTATCAAGTACAAAAGTTGTATACTAATCTCAAGAATATTGCAGAAAATTTCGTTAAAAATGAATTTTAAGCACACAGAGAAAAGAACATGCTATTTTAGTTGGTAAATGCATTGTAACTGATAGTTGCTTGACGAAAACAGGTGAATTTTGTTGTTAATAAATAATTTCTTCAAGTTATTCCCTGAGGGTGTTCTTTAATTATATAGGTGCCTTCAGTCTTATATATTATAATGTAAATTAGAAGTTTATACAACAATGAACAAAGAGATACTACTACCTAATTTAAAAAAAAAGTATACTATAAAATAGATGAATACGAATTTTAACATGAAATTTATAAAAGGAAAAAAATGGTGCTATTATAAAATTGAGATAAAATTAAGAAAAGCGTAAAATCTGCGCATCCAACCAACAGCATAACACACTTTTACGTAATTTCATTGAAGATTTGTGTCTGCGGCAAAGTGATTAAGGTGAATTTTTTAAAGAAGGATATTCTTGGCAAGGATGTATGCAATGAAGATATAAGGGATAATTAAATAGCAGCGGAAATGTTAATAGATTGAGTCCTGAAGGATGATATTAGCAGTTTAACAAATGATTGTCAGCCAATTTGTATTCGTAGCGAATAGCAAGGCGCTTCAATTGATCACGGTCAGCGATTGTCGAGGTACGGTGTGTATTATAGGGTTCCAGTTTATGGATTCTGGCGATAATATACCAACAAAGGGCCATCACCGATGGTGAACTTGCATGCACCATGCATGGCAGGTCCATTGCGCAACACAATGCCATATTTCACGGTGACCGATGATGTTCTACAGGATGACAACTTAGTACAGCATTATTGAATTTCCTAACAAATGGCTTAAGTTAGAAAAGTTGGCTAAAAAAAATCCCCATGACATATTTTATTTCAGCTTTCTGGTCACGTAGTTGAGTATAGGAACGAAATGAAAATTAAGAATCATTATTCTTTTCAGCTTTGCCGGCCCGGTTCCTTAATACCTTGCTCCTTCTTCTTAAAACATTCGGTGGGCAGAGAGAGGGGAATAAAAATGCATGACGACAAGGCGCTACCGTCCCCGCCGCCGTCTTGTTATTGGGCAACGCATCTGCGACTTGCTCGCCGTCTGCTTGACTAGAATTGAGAATGAGCAACCTGTGCGGCTCTCTTCATGCCTCATTCGTTGGAGACATCGATCTCTATACCACTATATATATGTATATACCATATATACTCATCTGCCAAATTACTATCTATCAAAAATCGTATGTCAAATGGGCCCAAATGTTCGCCAACAGCCATTTTAAGCCACTCAATTGGCTATGAAATTACATGGTCATTATCTATATATAGGAAAAATTTTTTACAATGCATTAAATTCTAATTTTACAAAAATAATAAGAGGACCGTTTTTAAAACATTAATTTTTATACATGAAAGTATGCTTATCATAATGAAAAGTAATTATTATAAAATGAAATATTTGTAAAATTTAAATATTTGTAAATAATTGTAATATAAATTAAATAAGTATTTAGTTATCAACACATATATATTTTTAAAAAATAAGGGACTGTTGCGTAGCACCCAGCTGTTTCTTTGAACGCGTTCGCGATAAAACTTAAAAATAATAAAAATAACAATGTAGGAATTTATTAGTCAGTAAACTTGTTTTTCAAAATTTATCAAAGTATGAATCACACAACCAGTCAAATTTGTTTTCGTAATATTTCTAGTAGAATTTTAATAACACAGTAATATGGAATACTATTGTTTACACTTTTTTTTGTATAGATACATGTTTTTAAATCGGTTTTAATACTTATAAAGTGTACATTATCGAGTCATGTACCTCTTTAAATAATATATTGCAATATTATTAGGACTATTGGAGCTAACTATTAATAAAGGCCCATAGCTCTATATTATTGAGAAGAACTACATATATATTTTTAAAGCCGTACCTATATAATAGCACTAAGTTGTCTCATTCCATAGTAATTCTCCAAAACACGACAAACCCTTTACAATTTTCAGTACGAGTGTTGCCATAACAATAAAAAATTATGATAACGCATTATGTTTATTGTTATACCAGTTAGGTTTAACGTGATAGAATATGTGCTACTACAAATTCAGATGACGTCTTTTGTCATTAAACTTTACCACCAAAGACAAGTTAAAAGTTTTATTACACCTCAATAGTTTTTTCAAGATTATTTTCTTAAATCTGTATTAAACGAAATTTTTTCAACATTGACACATTTCGAAAATTTCTTAGCGCTAGATAAACAAGAAAACTCGTACAACAATATTATTTCCAATAACGGCGAAAAAAATAATGTAAACAAGATAATAAACAGAGAATCGTGAGCCTATCAGACATATAAAATAATATTGAACGTTGTAACAATATAATATTCGGTTCAAGTCTTCCATTATATAAATACAATTACGAAAAATACAACCAGCTCCAGCTGTATAATATGAAATAAAACTTTTGCGTTATTCGATCTTTGCGCGCATAGCATTCAAGCGTTATTCCGTTTATATTTTATGCAGTCGAATAGAGCAGCAGAGTTTCTCTTGAGATTCCAAGTTTATGTTCTACGGGGTGTTGTATTTACATAAATATTTTACCTTTTAATTCCAAATTTTGTACTTTTCTTTTCTTATAAATAAACACATGTCTCTTACTGGTACCTAATATCAGTAAGTGTGTGAGTGCGAATAACATTGCATCATCCACCAACAGTATAGAATTGAATTATTTAAATATTCAAACATGCTATACGTAAAATTGAAAATTAGTTTTTTAAATATGGTACGACATGAAAAACACATAAATATGAAAATTTATATAATTTTCGTATGTAGACAGTAATTATTTACTAAATTGCAACAACGTTGTGGAATCGAATACACATATATATATTATAGTTTATTTTAAAACGTGCAAAAACCTTGTAGAAAATTGAAAATCTCGAGTTGCTCGCTTGTGAAAGCAATAAGTTGAACCAAATGTCAATTCACGTTGCATTTAAATAAATTCCAATGTAAACGAGTTTAAGATTGCAATGGGGATTATGTTTCTTAGAAAAGAAATAAAAGTGAAACATTGTACTGTACAGATAAGTAACAAGTACTGGAATAAATCATCCGTACCGGTTGTTGTCCGGGCCTGGATGCATTTCGCTGCTCCTGCAATGTGTTTAAAAACTGACTTCGACTAGAACGTGATTTACTTCAGACCAACCCTCCGCAACACCCAAATACAACTGAATAACATTTCTTCTTAATTACACTTTTATCTTTAAATGAATATTCTTCAAGTATATACAACGTGTACATTATCTTGCATTAACATCGTGATTACATTTTTTTCTGTTTTCTCAAAATTCCTGCATACGAAATTGAAAAGTTTTTAAATTAACTAATTTGATTTCAAGCGAAAATAGATGCATAATGGTCTATTTATGAACTTGATATCTACGTCAACTGATATTAATGATATATTGTAATGTAGACCCTTGACTAATTATGTAAGCAAACACCTCGCCCATGCAAATGTCTCTCCAAGTAAATAATTCTTATAATGTTATTTGATTAGCCACAAATTACTATACCAACCATTTACCTTTGAAACATTATATTCTAGGGGCTTAATTAGTGCACTAGATTTTGTTTAAGTATACTAAATTCAAGTCACTAAAATTATAATTGCAAAAATAATGAGTGCTCATTTGGGTAAGTAATAAATTTGAAAGTATTAAGTTCGTTTTGTTAATTACATCATCTAAATCTATTTATACAGGTATAATTTCAAAATAGTGAAATGTCTATCTTTGTTCCTATTGAAAATTTGACTTTAAGTCTTTCCAATTCGATTGGAATATTTGATTTAAAACAGATTTGCGTTGAACTACAGACAAAGATCAGTTTTAGGAAAGTACTTTGCCGCATTATTTAATATATTATATTTGTTTTCATAGTTTGTAAACATGGAAACAAAACACACTAAATCTATTTATCGTTTATTCTATATATTAACAGCTTTATAAAATTCATTCATATGTAGTATAATTTAGATATGTATATGTGTGTATAAATACCTATAACATAAACTGTACATAAAAGTTTATGTACACTATTATAGGGTTATATCACGACATCTGAAATTCATTGATTTATGCCCTTGTTCACATGCCATAAATAATTTATATTATTAATCCTATACAGATTAATGTCAAATATGTATATTATCGATATTGTTTCAATCAATACAATACTCATACATCATAAATCATTTTGCATTGAAAATTTATTCAAAATACAGGTAAAAATCGTACATAATGTACTCAGTTTTGAATGAATAATAAAATAGTGTACGGAAATACAAAAATTATTTGTATTAAATTCAACTTTATATAAATTGTTTCCGTTTATAATAAAATTAAAACTACTAACTCGGTTAAATAAAAATTCAAAGTACTTAATGAAATATTTAATGACACTTGTATAATGCAATCGCATAAATATGCACAATTTTTTTTGCGACTTTTTTATTTTCAAGTTTATTTCAATACAGACTATGAGACTATTACAATTATTTATACATCATTACAAACATTAAATAATATAATTTAATTATATATTTATAAACAGATAATACATATTTCAATTAACTTTTAGCATATAGAAATAGTGTAAATAGCCATTCATTTCTACACTAATTACATTTGATTGTAATTTTCTATTTGTGCCACACAAATACATATATTCACGTACCTATACAATTTTATGTAGATATTATGCTAGTTGTAATTATAAACTATTTTATACTAAATACAATGCTGTACAATGCTTTAAATGCAGTTATGTCAGCACAAACATAAAATAAACTATTAATCGTTATTTTTCAACATAAATTAGAACAGGGTCATGGTTTATAAAGAACATTTCAAGTTTTATAGTAGATTTTTTAATTTAGCCATTATGTGAACACTAATATACTCAGTTTTATTGAAAATACGCGTAAGAATCTAATAAATAATATGCATCGTTTCGTGTATCTAATAAAGAGAGTAATTTAATAGCAAACATAAAGAAAGTGCATCGACTCGTTGCAATATGCTGCCAATAACAAATTGCACTGTTTTACACAAGGGAAATATAACTAATTTCAGTTCGAATGTTGTACACATAGACGCAGATACATGTAAAACGAGAATCTGCATTTGGCGTAACGCAGTCATAACACAAAACAAATAAACTTGAGCAATTTTCTTGTTAACAGAATCCAACGAAACATTAATTTTGAACTTCTGCGAAGAAGAAAACCCAATATTGCCATTAAATGCTTTACTGAGTTACGATCATTCGTATCTATTTCAATATTTAAATCTGTACTGAACAATCATGTCAAAAGTATCGTTTGTCGTTTGCGGTCTTCGACTCGTTTGCCAAATACGCCAGTAGGTTGCAGAATTAACTTTTTTAAGCTCGATTTTAAAGTAAAATACAATTTTTTAATAAACCAATTATGGGCTAAATTTGTACAACTGTATAATACTGGCGATATGCAGTTTTGGTCCAATTGTATTATAAAATGCGCCTATTTGGTAATTTTGTGGAAATAAAAAAAATGCCATATTATAACGTATCTGTCAATCAAATGTAAATTCCGCAGAGAGAAGCGGATGTGTGCAATATATGGCACAATGCCATCCACAATTATAGATGGCAACATAGACAAGTAAACTAACATCCATAATACACATATGCATGTGTATATTTGGTACATGTCTTGCATGCGGTGCGCTTAGTTGGTTGCCATGGCAATGGGAAACTGCAATTGTATTGTCACTGGTTATTGTTAATTAACCACCGATGCCACAATTAACTTAATTGACGTAATGTAAGCGCTTCTATATATATGTATATGTATACATATATGTACGTATACATAATATACTTCTGGCAAAATTTGATTGGATTTTGATGTTTGAAATTTTTTCGTGCAGCATAATGTATGAAAATTGTACAAGATAAATATTTATATTGTAACTTGTAACCGGTTACCAAATGAAATCAATACAAAATTCACTAAATCAAATAAATAAAAAATTTAATGACGTTTCTTTGTATTTGATCCAAAATTTTTAGAGCCGTTTTTAATAATACTGAAACGTAATTCACTAACACATATGTCATTTCCTTTTTCAATATTTTATGTTGAATCAGGTTATAACATTTTATGACTTATGTAGGTATCTATTTTATATTGAACACACGTTGCTTTTATTACTTTATAAAGATCAAGTGGTCTTACAAACTTTTATGCGCTGTGCAGTAACGATTTATTACGAAAAATCATTTTATTACTTTTTTTTCAAAAAATTATATAATATCCTGATCATTGAGTGTTAAATTTTTATATCGTCCAGGTAGGTCTTCCACATTCTGCGTATTTGTTATAATTATTTATAACTCTTTTGCATTAATATATTTTAAATTTTAATACTATAATCTTCTTAAAAATACTAACATGCATATACGTTTAAGTACTATAAGTTAAGTACTTGTACCGGTAAATGATTCTAGATACCTAGATGTAATTTTCCACATTCTACAATAAATTTTATTTGCAAGAATTTAAGAAAAATGCATAAACCACTTGTGTATAAAGTTTATGTACAAATAACAACCATTTAATTTATTTAAATATAGGATTACCTAACTGTGTATGTTTTATAGATTATGTTTAATATTATCTAGAATATACAGAGTATTTACAATTATAATCATACACGAGTATAATTTTTCACATGACAGAGTTATCTTATAAATAAGATGAGTGAATTGCAATAATTTCAGTATTTGTATGCAAAATAATGTAATTAAACAAATTGTTATTGTGTAACAAAACAAATAAACATTCGTCTACAATAAATAATATACATGCAGACATAATATATTACCGATTTATGTTAGCAAAATAAAAAATTGCCACCCAAACAGTTTTAAAATGTCCAGATGTTTTTAAATAAAGATGTGTAGGTGAAAATGATTTGTGCAAAATGCTGTCCAAATTTTCGTTATTTTATATTTATGATGGATCACCCACATCGAAGAACATCAGAAGGTGTTTATTATTCTATTTCTTTTGTGTAAAAAGTTGAAAATGCAAAAAAATGCCCACGTATTCATTTTGTCTATAATATGAATAGCAATAAGTCGAAATTTGTTTTCTTATTAATAATAACTATAAAATAGTGAAATTGAAATCATGAATATACGTACAGAACTAACTTGAATATAATTTAGCTTTGTAGTTCAAAGGAAGACACTTTAACATGCTTTAAATTTAAAGTCTTAGTTATTTCCGAGTTGTTGTTGGTAGATAAAATGTTTTGCAGTTATATGTATATATAAGCACATTTATTGTCGAACTTTACTGATATTTCATTTAATATAAATTACTTGTACAGCAGATGTGCGTAATTGTTAGATACAGAAAAAAGAAATTGCATTTTAGTATATTATCTGCGGTCACGTTTTCAGTTTCAACATCAGATTCTTTATTGTGTTATAAAATCCTCCGTTTTTCATTACATCTCTTTGAATATAAATTTTGTACGAAAAAGAGCTAAAGTCGGTAAATATAGCAGTATAATTATTTAGAATGTTTATACGTTATTCAGTAAACTTTCAAAAAAGATAGTTCATATAAGGTTTTCTAAAAGATATTATTTTCTATACAAATATGACATCCAAATTCTTCATTAAACTCCAATTTAGAGAATATTGCACAGGAATCTCATTTAATTTGCCTAACGAGATATAATAACGCTTTGTGGTAGTAAGTTATTGTATAATTATTTACATTCATCGTCTAATTAGAAGCATATATGTACGTGCAGAAGACATTATCATTATATTCCTACACACACTTTACTATTACTAAAAACACGCCCTTATTAACGTATACATACAAGAATTTCTACCATTGTTTCATCAAGTACGAATATTAAAGCAACATATTAAAATTATTAAATAAAATTCCTCACTATATCACAATAAAATTACATTACGTATTTAGGTAATTATATTTTAATTGCAATAACAATTCCATTGTTTAAATATGTATACCTATGTTCAATGAAACAATATATGAAAAATGTCAATTAAAGTGTAAAATATGATCCGTTTTCAAAATGTTGGGCAAGAACCCTATTAATCAGAATAAAACTTCTGTATGTACAATTTTCATTTATTACAAATTCAGATGACATCTAAATAGATTGTTGTGATGAAAATCGATAATATAAAATGTAATATTTGTAATGCATTTAATATATTACACATATACATATACGGTATAAACGATAATAAAAACAAATAACGCAAATGTAAATTGAAACTGCAGAAAATTTGTAAGGATCATTTTGAATATAAATCAATATATGGTAATCCATCCATACCGCACAATCCTATTAAAGTACACATAGAATATAGTGGATT
>SSSI01002291.1:0-11540 GCA_004796505.1 Oryzaephilus surinamensis
TTTTACGATTGGAAAGCAAATATCAGATTCTTAAATGTGAAATTTAAACAACACGGAATTTTTTTATAATTTCTAATTATATACGTATATGAAAATGTAATAAGTCATCAATATTCAACCTAAACAACAACATACCATATATGTATGTTATTTCGAAGTTTTTGCTTATTCGCTGACGGCATGTATTGCATAGTTCGTTGGGATGAAGGGATTTTATGTTGTTTGGTAAAGTAGATCAACTTTGAAAACTTTGTCCAACTTATAGATTAGGGTCGATTTAAACTTACACCCATTGCACACGTTTTATAAAATTAGACAAGAGAAAATAATCTCACATCATATTATAACATTGTTTTGTATGCATTAGAGAGAAGCTTTTAAAAGTCTTACGGTTTATAGTTGATCAATTAGCATAGCAAAAGTGTATAAAACCATATTTTTCCTTTTTACATCCATTTGGACCACTATACGACTATATTATACATATAATATATATACAGTGTGTTATAAATTATAATATATAAAATTCTAACAAACATGAACCTTTACTAAATAATGCACTCTCCAAGTGTTGGATTTATATATAATATGTACCAAAGGCAAAGGGAATTTCTTATCAAAGGCTCATGGTATGACATCAGGACCAAGAGACTCGTTAGTAAGGGATACGTTTAAGCGAATGAAATGTTCTGTATGGGATTATTGAAATTCCAGATGTGTGCTCCACGAAATTCTTTTTTACGACAGTGGACGACAACTTGTGTATACGATATCCACTTTTTCCTTGTGGAAAAAATTATCAAATATCAGAAAAAGGGTTTTAACTAAAAGCATATCATATAAAACAGTAACTGTGTCGCTAATATGAATAGAATAGTGATTTTCTTACTATGGTACATATACCATGTAATCCATCAGGTATTATCAGGTCACAGCAAGCCTTTAATATTAGGTATACAAGCCACAATTTAGCCACAAATTAGCACTTGAAAATGGAGCCATTAAGTTTCACCAATATAACGCTACTGGCCATCTGATGTTTTGGTTTGGGATCAATTAGTCGGTTTAGATGGATGTACTCTTCACAGTGTGGATGCTTAAAATGAAGTGGTCTTAGTGGATAACGATCGACATGTTCATTTTACCATCTACATACATGTTCATTACCGGATATTAAGCCGTTTAAAAGGGATCGTATATCATTAGTCCATGTTTTGTGTTTTAGGTAGACAAGCAAAGTGCTTCTGATGGATTAAATTATTATTTGTCATATATTAATTAACATACGTACGTATAATACATATATGTATAGGTAGTTCTAAATGCATATATGGTAATAAAATGAAATTTACTAAAATGCATTTAAATTTAACATTCATTCCTTCCGATGCACTAATTTGCCTCTAATCAAATTTAAATGTAAATAACATGTTATGTGATTAGGAGTGATAATTTAATTTTAAGTGTCCAATGGGGCTACAAAGCGCCTGCCGACGTCGGCGTCGTCGTTCATCATCAGACGGATGATGATGGAACTGTGTGGCGATGTATATATACATATACATATATATATCGCCTTGTGCATCTCAAAGCGAAATTTCATATTCAATTCATACGAACAGCGCTAACTAGAAGGGAGGCCGTTATACATTGTAAACAGAGGAAAACATATCTGAATAGAATACCAACTAAGGGAACAAGAATTTTGTTCAATGTGTACAGAAAAAGTTCCTTTTTGCTTTTGCATAGTTGCGAACATTTTCAGGTACAGCACGTGAACGTTTTTGTGGAATATCGGCTTCAAAATAGTTTATTTCGTATCAAACTCTACTCTAAAACTCTAAACCACATAAACTTATTAAAACAAACAAAAATATAAAACTTTTATTTTAATCTTACTGAATAAACATTTTTAACAAAATCAAAAAGCATTTATAAAATCTCATTAAGAATTAACATTATAATTATGTGTACACACGGTTTCAAAAAGTTCGTCGGATTATAATTTTTTTTTATTGTGTATATTTACAGAGTACATTAGGATAAACCAGAAAAAAAACAGCATGAATTTGTCATTAGAATATGGAAACTGGCTGTTTTCTCACTAAATTTTTAATTTAGTATTAGCTTTTAAAGTTTTAAGCTCATGTAGTACCAGCGCATTCACCATATATTAGAAAATAATGGCTTTAAGAATAGCCATTTATTGGCTTCACAGGATTAATGTATTAATTGAATTTGATTGTCCATTAACTCACTAAAATATTTACAATAAAATGTTTATGTTATTTTTGTTTAACTTAAATTTTATGCTCTTCCCAACAACAACTACTTGTAGAAAAACATTTTCGTATTCAATACAGAAAGTTTAAATTTGGAAAGTTTTCCTCTAAAACATTTGCAATATTATTATCAAACTTTTATGGCTTGTAACTATGTGACCAACAGTATATTTTTTTGTTGTTATAATAAAATTACAAAATTTTTGTTGTGAATTGTGTCCTATTTTGTTATTCATGCCGTTGGCTGGAACACTGCCCAACACATATGTATATTTATTTAGGGGTTATTTATAAGACCAGCAAGCGTATAGAGACGATTACAATTTATTGTCGAAAGTATTCAATTTGAAAAGCTTTCACATACAACGTTATAATTTATACCTATTCGCTTAAATTTATAATAAATTAATTAAAAGCAAAATTCTTGTTTATCTTTGAATAATATTTTAATTAGCGAGCAATTTAAATTTACCCCAAAACATTTCAAGAACTTTCCATGTTGTTCGTATAGTTTATTATAAATATAGTTTTGTTATGATTTCGTTAAGTGAGATTATGTAAATTCAATATAACTCGCAGCTTTCAATCAAATGTTGCATTATTTCCCGGCGTCTTTTTCTTTAATACGATTGGCATTAGGCAAATCCAATAGCGAGCACATTGAATGAATTTGGAAATTCTAAGAAAAGCTTCTAAATGCGCTTTATTATCAACTTTTCAAAATACATAAAGCCATATATATAAATGCAAAAAATATAAGTAAACACAAATGAAAGGCACATGCTAACAATGGTAACGTAATTAGAATTTTTTTATGTATTCCACGTACGTATATTTTTTTAATATAAAAAAAATAATAAAGAATAACAAAAAAGTTATAATGTTTCGAGCGGAAAATACAATCCTTAACAAAAATCTTAAAATAATGGAACGAAGCATTTTTAAATGTACATAATTAGGGAAAAGGTCTTACGTTTTCCATTATTTAAATTGCAAATTTTTTTGTTTTTCGTGTTGTTGCTTTTATGGTGCGACACTAAGACGATTTTATTATTTTTCGACTCAATTTTATTTAATATAAAGTATAAACACATATAAATGAAATTTATTACATTACGGAAAATGAATGTGTTTCATAAGCAAAAATTTCCTGCTAATAGCTATATGCATATAGTAATTTGTCGTCCATAAATTTGAATATTTTTCATTTGGAACGAAAGTTTTTTTTAACTGCAAAGTAAATATATAAACTTTTAATTTATTTTTAAAACAACTTTTGTAATTTAGGGACTATACTATATCTAACGGTTGCTGTATAAAACGGCAATTTCAATACACTAATTAGTGAAAAAAGTGTTGTAATATAATAATCTGAACTACACTTTTATATTTACACCATTGAAAAGCGGCAATGAAACTTGTTAAAAATTAATCAAAGTATAAAATGAGGCAGTCTATTTTGCGGATTTATTTATGCTTATTTTTACTTTTTATACATAATTTTGTTCGGTGCCTACATTGAGGTCTTGAATGCTTCCTACTAGTTCATAATCATATACTTAATTACTACATGCTGTATGTATAATTAAATAAACTTAGAAGTTTTTTCGATCATTTTTTTACAAGTTAACGTCTTCCCAAATTCACCCTTTTCCAAGGAAATAAAATCAGACCCAAACATCTATTACAAACAGTCAGCATTAAATAATTTGTTGTTCTTGAATTTAATTTAGTTCAAGTTATTATATGTGAGTACCAACGTATATTTCATGTTAATAAATAATTACGTGCACAAACCAAAATTTTGTTTATGATTCAGCCACATGAACGTCAGAACAAAAGTGTTGTTTTACGAGTGTTATAAATCTGTTAGTGAAATATCAGCTTTGAAAGTTTTAAACTGATTTTGAGGCTTGTTGGAGAGGAAAAAAATGATAATCTCATTTGTGGATCTTATTTACTCTTGAGAATATTCGAAAATTAGTTTTATAAATAGTTTATATAACGTACAGCTTCTGTTTTTAATACGTTTCATAAAAAATAACAAAAGTTTTGTATAATACAACATTAAAATATCGATTGACTTTTTAATTCCCTCCAGAGTTTATAATATGAAAATGGCCAATAAATATCTAGGTCAATTATTGAGTGTTGTTAGCAATTGGATTTCAGTAATAGTCGCTCCCTATTATTATCTCTGGGGTTTCCTTTATCTTTATCTGTCATAAACACGTGTATCCTCACAACGCTAATATACAAACTCAGTTTCTCATTCAGACTATCATGGGACATAGGTTGGAACCTGGTTATTACATATTATATACATATGGCAATTATTATCAATTTTATCCAAAAACAGTACAATCATTATTAGACAGTAGACGTCTGCACAAAATTAATTACATAAAACTTCATTAGTCCGCGAAACTTTAAAATTAAGTCTTCCAATTTATCATTTATTAATTTGTTTTGAAGTTAATATATTAAAATATTGAATTAGTTCTGATGGTAGCGAAAATTTCTATTCCAACACGAAATTCATCAACATTTTCTTTAATTTGTAAGTGAATGAATAAAATGATTTAATTAAATACCAATGTATTTAAAATGAAATCTTTTGAATAAAAAAAGAACTTACTTTTTCTTTGAATGTAGCATTTTGTACCTAATTATTATTGAATAAGAAGTTGCTAATACTTTTAGCGTTAAGTTTTCTAAATATTAATGGGAAAAAGTAAATTAATTCTGAAATATTTCAATTTCCCGTAATATGTATATAAATAAAAATTTAAGGATTAGAATGAAATTGTTTATTATGCAGTGTCAATCTTACTTTTGTTTGTTTCGTGCAACTGACTATAAAATGTATTATGTTTGAGAAAATATGGTAAATAAGCTAGCGTGGATTCTTTATTTGCTTACATTTATGCAAAATAAAATTGAGCGAAAGAGAAAATAGCATCAAAAACCTGGCTCGGCTCTTTGCATAGTGTCCATGTTGTATCTAGGTATACGTGTGTATATGTATATGTGTACGAAAATTTACGATGCGTGAAATAGCTTGGACATTCAAAATCGCAGCCAAACAATTCAGAAAGTTTTGTTATTTCACAGTGAGCGACCGTAATAATACCGATCCAAGGAGACTTTTTTAAAATATTCAAAGCTTAGGTCACTACCGGAATAGTTTGTGGGAAAAAAGGTTACGGAATTACTTGCTTGTATACTAAAAATGTATATAACAAGAGGTTTTTTCTAAATTACATTTTTTTTCTGACAAATAAAGTTTCCTTTGAATTCTACCAGAAGATGTCTAGCTTGACGACATTTTTTTTGTATGTGCTATAATTTGTTATTCACATCGTGGTACAAAAAAAAATTGTAAAAATTAAATTCAAACTATAGCACCTTGTACCTATATCTGTGTAAATTTCGTATGTTACGTATCAAAGAGCTGTCAGAATGTCAATTCAAACAAATTTACCTACGTTCCTACGTACTTATATGAAAGCTACTAGAAAAATTGTTGATCAAACACTTGGTGTGACTGGTGTAACTTCTTTTTTGCTTACAACTGTCCAAATTATAATACAAATTTTTGAAATTTGCTGAGAAATAAATGTCAGAATCAGTTTGACGAGGAGTTAGGCACTTTTTCTTTCCATTTTTTTTAAATATACGAGTACAAATGTTTAGCTTTTATAAAACTATGACATCCGTATACATATGAATTTCAATTTTCATTATACTTACTTTTCATTAGTAAAATTATTATTAAACGAGACTTTTTTAAACCTGCATGGAATGTACATACATATAATATTTTAAATACCTATATGTATACATATCTACATAGTTGATTAACAATAATCGATAATATAGAATGCTACATTTAACAGACTAAAACAGTAAATTAAGTAATCAGAATGTTAAAGCTTTTCAACACACTGTCTAATTCTAAAATTGATATCTTTTGTTTTAATTCAAATGTACTACTAAAATGACGGTATTTCGCTTTTATGATTTATTTATTAGAATAAATTACAAGGGTTCAAAAGTAAACAACACTTAAACAAACAGCTATTAACAAAATATAATAATAATCAACAAGAAAATGACCATAAACGAATGTTACCTTAAAAATAAATAAACATAGAGAAATAAGATATACGAGATTTGCTATAATTTTTCAATTTGTACACATGAGCTCTAAATGCGTTTTATTTTAATTAAACTTTGACATTTTTTTACTCATAAAGTTTCAATCTTTATAGTAAGTCGATTATCATTGTAATCAGACTTTAATGCAGCCAGGGATAAGTTACCCAACGAGAATATCAAAATTAATTTAATATATCACGTCCACAAACATATCCACTTTAGACAGCGATTGCTCTGTTCTATGATATTATAGTATTTATAGTTGCTTGCAAGGTGTTTACTTTGATATTGTCACAAATTGCTCATTCTAACATAAACTATTAATGACCCTTGACGGAGATAGAATAGTTAATCAGCATTTGAAATTAAGTTTAAACGTTTCAGTTTTGACTGTATAAACAGTTGTTAAAAAATATCCAATACATTCTTACTGATTAGTAAATGTAAAATGTATAAAATTAAATTAATTTTAGAAGTTGCTAAAAGGTCTTACCCTTTTATGATGTATTTTGCATGTATAATGTAATTACAGCTCTGACCCGCTAACTTACAAGACTCTAAAGAATTGCTGTTGAAAGCTCATCTGCAATCAAATGTCACCAATTAAATGTTATTCCGCTCTTATACATATTAAAATATTTAACAGTTTCATTATTCCACAAACATTGTTTTATATATGATGATACAAACCTTTTATACACAAAAGGATTTTCTTTGAAAGCTTCTGTTGTTGAAAGTTGATTGAATGGAATTTTCTTTCTTTATTAATCCCTTATCTTTTGCGATAATATTATAAAATTATACAATTTGAACTACCTCTTCATAATACAAAAAAAAATATATTAGAAGTATATATTATAATGAGATATTTTCGAGTGAAAAGATTAAATTTTTAAGTCTTCCTCCTTTTGATATGATTATTCTAATATCCTTGTTGAATGGAGTGCTTTTGACCGACTAAAGAATGTCTCATAAAAGAGATCTTTGTGCCATTTTATCGTAACGCAGTCCTTAGAGTTATTAACGACAAACGTCGTACAAACACGCAAGTGACCTTTTTGTATTTACGAGTAGTTTACATTTCATAAACAGTTTTTTTTGCAATTTTTTCTGGTTCTTGCTAGCGCACTATACATATTAATATTCTGCAAATTGGTGAAACAAGCTATTTTGTATTCATGTAAGTGAATACTATTCAAACTCAAATAGTATCTATTGTTTTAAATTGAGACCCAGACCCACACCTTTATTGCTTTACCATTTTCTGCTAACATAAAAGAGTAAATATATATTTTCAGACTCTTTTTATGTCGATCTGTCTATAATACGTTAGACAGAATATTGCTTTTGTAGGCAATTTCGACAATAATTTGTACGTCTTTTTTGCTTACACTTAGAATATATTCCGAATGAAAAATTTAATTTCATACGAAACACGTTTTTGGCGAACGAAAAATAATAATAGCAAAAAACGTTTTTTTAATAAAAAGCACGCCAAAATTATTTGATAAAGTTTATACTTGTTGAAGCACAACATTATATGAAAAAATAAAGATAATTTAGCACGTTTTATAATAATACAGTCGGAAAACATTTGTGAAAAGTTTACTCATATATTTCAGTTGTGTTTAAGCAAAAATGCTGTCAATTTTTCAGCGCTCAACCATATTTTAAAGCGTCACAAAAAATAAATATTCTACCTTGTCAAAGAAAAAGACATGATAAAATAATGCATTGTAACAAAATTGCAGCTACAAACTCTCTTATCAGCTATACTTAAACTTGTTAAAAGCAGTCGTTTTTATACATGTTCTACACTTTTCATTTTGTCACTGTTGAATACTAAACAGATATTTTTGCCTCCTTTATCATCCCCTAAACTGACTTCTTTTTTACACGCATTTACTTTATTTATAAATTCGTTACAAAAATAAAGACATATATAGAAGGATTTAAAATAATATATATTTTTTTTGTGTTAACAAATGTGACATTTTAGTGAGCTTTTTAATGTTTATCACCTTTCAAGCGCTGAAAAATGTTCGAGATTGTTTTCCCATTATGTTCTTGTACAGTTCTTTTTTTGTTTTTTAAAAACCCACGTACATTTTCATATTATTATTTTGCTTGTTATTATTTTTTCTGCTTTTGTAGCACGAAAATCAACTAACATTTAGAAGTAGATGTTAAAAATGTAAAAAGCAAAGAAAGAAAAAACGAAATGGAGTATTATAAAAGCTGAGATCATTTTCTGTCTTGAGGCGAGAAAGCTGAAGCTACAAACCTTGACAGTTTTACATTGATATGGAAACTTAATGAAACTCGGTTGTTAAAAAGGAAAATCGGCTTCTTTAAAATACGAAGGAAATCCTATAATAAGTTGTTGAGACAATGAATATTCAGTAATGTTTGGGAAAATATTGATTATGTGGCTTTTGAAAAGTCATTGTTTCTGTATTATCATAATATCAAAATAAAACTTATGATTTTATTTTGTGCAAATTAATAGAACGAATCCATTAAACTGCCACGTTTTTCACCTGTTTAAATATTTAATAAATAAAAAAATTTTTATCACCAATACCATACAGTATGACTTTTTTTTCGAATAATAAAATTTAATAATAGTATTTATTAAAAATATTTTACAACACTTCATATATATTTTGCTAGGTTAAAATGAAAGACGAAAAAAAAACCGTATACGTTTATAAAGAGAAATATTTTCATACGTCAAATTTTATACGAGCTTGCAAATAAAGGAAATTACTATCCATCAGATTATGATTTCATAAAAAAAATACATATGCATACTTTATTTGATAGTGGAAAATGTTTGTTCACTACATTAACTCCACCAACTATAAAAGAGTTTCAAAAGGGCATAAACTTTTTTATGACAGATTAAGGATTTGTGGTCACTTTTACATTCAATATAATCATGTTAGAGAGGAACGAAACGGTTTCAAACCAGCCGTAAGTACTGGACAAATTTGATGGTATGAAAAATTTATTACATATTAGTACGTGAAGGAAAAACTATCTCTATTGTCTTTGCTAGTCTTTCAATCCCATTTTATGTGCTAATAAAATCATCAGACGCTTTCCTAGATAAAGCACTATCTTATATTTTGTACCTACGTATAATATTGAGTTAATACTGATTTATTAGCTAGTATTAAACAGCATTTTCGTAAGTTTATATTTACAATATTAGAAATGGCTAATAAATACAGTTCTGTAGTTTAAAGTTGGACAAACAACATTTCACTAGAGACTCTCAAAAACTCAACAAAACATCCCTAAAGAGTAAAAGAGTTATTTAATGCTGTTTTGGTATGTGGTGTCGTATTTTCCTCCAACTTACAACACAGGCCAACCATAGTATCAATTGCCTGACATGTCAAATTTTTCCTAAAATATATACCTGTATGGTATTTGTAAGGGACCTACTTTGCACTGATCAAATTTATGACAGTCTTGTGTCCCATAAATAGATACGGAAAGCCTTTTCTGGATGGATATATTCTGCGTTCCATGATACATATATTATAGTTGTATACAAAAGCTCAAGGTATTATCATTTATCATTGTTATACACATATATGTATGGGGAGGTATTGATTAATTTGGATTATTTTGATGTTACCAAGTTGTGTTTAGTTATATCAAAATATAGAAACTATATTATTATGACTAATGCATATTCGGCAGTGAATTATTGTATACATTTATAATAAATATTATATATATAGTATTCAGTATCAATTTCAATTTTATAAATAAATTAAATCAATATGTTTACCTTTATGGTAATTATGCAGAATATTTATTCAAATACCAAAGCAACAGAGCATTATTATAATTTATTAATTTCGATATTGGAAAACATTTATGGAACGTCACAGTTCAAAATAGATCTATTTATTTTTAGAAAATAGTAAAATATAAATTTATTTTAATTTTATTTTTTTTCTTTACTAATTTTACCACCTTGTTGCACGTAATGATTATTACATTTAAATCATTTAATACTCATAAAGTAAATTTAAAACGGATATATTCAAAACCGAAATCTTTAATCTCCGGAAAATCCTTTCTCTATGTGTGTTTGTATATTATGTAACTGTAATGGTGTTCCCAGATGGTATTCTGTTGTCCGGGGAGCTTTAACGCCCTCCTACAATATTAATTAAATATAATAATATCTTGATTTCGTGTCGTTATATACGAAGAAGCCAAAAGCAACCGACACAAGAATATGTGTGTAATTAGGCCGTTTCTGAATATTTGTTACTGCATTATAACATGAGCAAACGGATAAACAACAAAGAGATATTAAACGATGAACGAACACTGGTTCGGAGGCCTGAAGGGCGGTTTCTGCTATGCTACTATAGTTGTATAACGAATTTGTCGCTATACACTATATATGTGTAGTATATATGCGATATTTAACTTTAATCTTTAAAGTTTGCCAGAGTAAATAATAAGAACAAAGACAACCAATCCAATTACAAGAACTTCGTACCTAGAAATGTGTCTGTGTGATATTAAATAAATTAACTGGAGAATTAAACCGTTTTGTATCCCTGATATTGTTTATATGAACAGCAAACATTTTCATCGGGGTGTGTTTGGCATGTTCTATTTACCCTTCTATAACTGTGTCAAGATATTTAATTTATGATAATGTACATCACATTTAACTAAACGTTAAATGATGTTTAATAATCACAATTATGTGGAAGGGTTGTTCAAATATCATTTTGTATACTGATTGATTTAAACTTACAGTCAGTTATATAACCATATTTAAACGCTTTACTATATAGAGAATTACAGACGCACAAGTTAAACTTTTCATCAACACAAACAAGGTGTTTAATTGTCAATTGAACTTTTATCGATAGAATAGCTTTGATCTTAATATTCATTAAAAGTAGAATAAACATTTTTTTTAAATTTGTAACATCGACGTTCTCGCTGTTAGTTTTAGTTATTGATGCTTTTATTCATTAATTTGCAAGTTTTATGAGTTTTATATAATGATTATTAGAAAAAACGTGCTCAAATTTAATGTTGTACATAATTCAA
>SSSI01002291.1:11964-30045 GCA_004796505.1 Oryzaephilus surinamensis
ACACACATTTGTTAAACCTGATGGTCCTGGCCGTAAAAAAAGGAAGCCCTGCAAAGGTTGCTACACTTCATTGCGAAAAACTTTGAGCAGTCGTGAGGCCGATAAGAAAGTTCGACGGGTAACTAGCTTTTGCAACGAATGCCCAAATATGCCTGGGTTTTGTTTGCCTTGTTTTAACATTTTTCATAAATAAGTTCAAAATCTTGTTTTAAATTTTTATAAAAAAATATTAATTTACTTCTAAAATAAATGTATTACGTTTGTTATGTTTTTTATTATTTTTGTGACACAAAAATTTGCCAATTATGCCGCGGGTCTGGTAAATTGTCGATTAATTGTTTATTAATACAATCTTTTATTAAAATTAGCAAATATCTACGATTTTTAATAAAAAATAAAATAAAATAATTTATAAAATTTACATATCCCCGGGGACTTGTATCGCACACAGAATAAGAACCATTACATATCGCCGGCGATATGTAACGCAGTGAAAGACAAAGTACCCATTTTCAGTGCCGCAGTTAACGTGTTAACTAAACGTTAATTAATGTTTAATAATCACAATTATGTGGAAGGGTTGTTCAAATATCATTTTGTATACTGATTGATTTAAACTTACAGTCAGTTATATAACCATATTTAAACGCTTTACTATATATGTAGAGAATTACAGACGCGCAAGTTAAACTTTTCACCAACACAAACAAGGTGTTTAATTGTCAATTGAACTTTTATCGATAGAATAGCTTTGATCTTAATATTCATTAAAAGTAGAATAAACATTTTTTTAATTTGTAATATCGACGTTCTCGCTGTTAGTTTTATTGATGCTTTTATTCATTAATTTGTAAGTTTTATAAGTTTTATATAATGATTATTAGAAAAAACGTGCTCAAATTTAATGTTGTACATAATTCAAGTTAAAAATTAATAGATCGTAAAAAAAGAAACAAAAGCCCCAATATATTTTACTATAGCTAGCAACTTACATTATATAAATTAAAATAGTAGAAAACGTTGCACACAAAAATATATCTCTTTTACTCTTCATTTTATAAATTGCTGATGTATGATGACATTAAAATTCACAAACAGTATAATTCCAACTAATATCCTGGGTGTAGGAGTGGAAAAAAGTTAATGGTTTGCTCTTCTTGAACCATTAGATGGGTGTATGAGTGAAAGAATAAAGAGGATAGCGTTCAAAGAGAAAGAAGGCATGACTTATAATATTTTGTTGGGCAAAAGATAAGTCATAGAGGAGTTCTTTAAAAGAAGGCAGCAATAAATTTCATTCGAATTAAATTGGCACAATCTCAAATTTAATCTAGAATAGCAACTTTGTCTGTTTCTTTTCATATATATGTATTTTCCAGTTTTCCATTGCAAAGAGCATATCAGCTATGCTTATCCATAAATTTTAATTTACTTATAAAAGTAACAAAACAATATGCTGTACTTCCCTTTTTTTGGTAATTTATTACCTTCCAGTCGGCATAGTTTTTCTGGAAAACGCCGGGCCCGCGATAATCAGACGAATATTTCCCCCGATTAACAATTTGACATATTTTCTTTCTTATATATTTTACTGTGTTTGCCGTTAACACGGGTATAAAAACTTTTGCTGTTATTTTCCAAGAAAAATTAGATGAGATTTTTCTGCATATAAGAAGACAATGCCAAATAAGTATAAAGATTTATTTATTGCCAAAGTCGATTTTACTGGCTTCTTAAGACATATACACGAGTCTGCACTTCAGATGAAGATCCATCAATGATAAGCGGCCATTATGGCTCCACTGGAAGTCACACTACACTTTTATGAATAAAATGATATTTTGAATAAGTTTAAAGGAAATTTTAAGGACAATATTAGGAAATATTAGGACGTGTTTTAATTTACAATTTTCGTAGGTTATTTTTTTATACTCTGTATATACCTAGTCGTGTACATATTCACTATTCAACTAGTTTAAATATCTAATTTGAATGAAACGAACTTTGTTCATGCAAGTAAATGTATTATTTTCTACACTTGTTCTGTTATACGAAAAATAATAGAAAATTACAACATATTCTGTGTTACGTTTGTATTGTAATTTAACAATTTATATTCGCAATGCCAAGAAAACGTGCTGCTTTCGTACATAGTACTCGTATGTTAGTTTTGTTGAATTTTTACGAATTTATATATACCGAACTAACTCGTATATACATATATGTGTTTCCATTACATGAAGCTTTTATTTTTGCATATAGCAGATAATAGTGAAATGTTTTATTTCATGATGTAATTGTAATTACACGTAACTGAAATAAAGTTTAATACATCATAATTTAAGAAATTTAACGTCGTATTTAAATTAATAATCAAATGCAGACAATTTACTTTTAATGTGCTCAATATTCTGTTTAATAAACGTATATTAAAAATATGTTATAACGAAGCCATTATAAAATGTAATTATTTTTTTTATGGAAAAAATAAATTTTCTTGTAATTCGATTCAATTTAATAAAGATGTAGTACGTGTACTGAAATAATAATATTAATAAACACTGAATTTTTCATGAAATAAATGCTGTTATAAAAAGGACATGCATGCATATATTTCACGAAACTCTAATTTAATGTTTAATTGTTTAAAAAAACTGTTAAAAGATTAAACCTACATTTACTCACACTATAATTTAGTCTTTAATATAATATTTAGTATATTGAATTAAATTATATCTAGGTACCTATTGTAGTTTTATACAAAAAAAAAACTGTTAACTGAGTGTATATACATAATACATATATACATATACAACATACGTACATTTATATGGTAGGTAGGTACATAGAGATGTAGGTATTTTTCTTTCGTTTTTTCGTATATTTCTATGCATAAGAAATTTCCGGTATTCGTTCAACATTATGAGAAAATTTCCATATTTCAACAAGGCCATATGTAAAAAGTAAATGTAACACGCGTATGAAATAAGAGAGAAAGTCACCCTCTTTTAGTCGTCGAAATGAAGTCAGACCGGAAAATTTTAAATGCTATCAAAGGTATTAATCTAAACACGAACAACGGAAACAAGGAAAATACACACTTATATTCAAATTGAAATGGACTCATTGTGCCGAGAGCGACTCTTTTTTAACTCCATCGTATATTATATAGCAAGGGTTTGAACGTTTTGTCAAAAAGTATACACTCTCATATATAGTTGATTGATGTACTAAAATGACCTTTTAAAATAATATATGTTGTATATGCGAAAAAAGATTTTTTTATATTCCAACTTGAATATAAAATTAGTTAATATGTTGAATGAGATAAACGCATTTTAACAGGGAACAAGGGAAGCTTTATATTGCCAGCCATTTACGGAAAATGTTATCGGATATAATTTCCCCCACAGTTGTAATTTTAACTCGAGTTTCAATGTGAAATCGGTCTGGCTTCAAAAGGAAATTAATTGTACTCTAATATTATTTTCTTGTGAATCGGAAAAATGCATTTCCTGCAGCAATAAATTTTTTAGACGTTTTATTTGTTAATAAATACGAATGTTTATATACACATATATAATATGTATGCATAAATGTATATTTTGTTACATGTAAACGGTAAGTTCGATAAAGGAAATTTGCTTAACGAAAACTTTAGCAATTTTTTATTTATTGATGCATGTAATTGATAAAATTGAGATTTATAATGTAATCAAATATTATAGAAATAAAGTATTTTTAAAACTATCGTTCCTCTTCTAATATTCTCTTTTAAAAAAATTAACTTGAGGTTAGAGTAGGTTAGTTTTGGTTAAGTTAGGTCTTAGGTGATTATACATAATTATTTTTAAACTAATATGGAATGTAATACCTACTATCACAATTGAAAACTTAAGAAATTGTTGAACTAAAATTTCTTAAACTTTGAAAATGTATACAACTTTATTAAGAATTTTCATTAGGTAGTTCGTCCTAACCACGTAACAACAAACGATAAATCAGTTGTGAATTTTTTGCTCTAACAAAACGAAAATAAAAATCTATTTTTAGTTGACTGTAATTTAAACTTTTTAAAGTATACGTACGTACAGTAATTTTAGAAGTTTTTGCTTACAAAAGTATGCATTAACATCATTTACAAATTAATTTGTGTAGTAATTATTAGGTATGCATGATACACATTGTTATGCTGGAAAATGTTGGTAAAATGCAACTACATTATATCAAAGAAAATTCAATTTGCTACCAATTTAATTTAGCACATTAAAATTCTTCAAACACCATGCAAAACATCTATTTTTTGTTGTTAATAATAGCTTAAAAAATTATCTTTGTAGTATAAAATCTGAAATATTGTACAGTAAATTGTAAGTTGAAAATTGGTAGTCTGAAATAAAAGCAACAGACCCGCAGGTATATAATACTATGTATCATATTCCTTTTACCTTTTTGGTTGTTGTGTACGTATATTACCTCTTGTATTAGATGTGAGTACGTTAGAATACCACTGAGACGCACTTTGGTTATAAATCTTGCATTTTTTTCAAAATATACACAAGAAAAACACGTAGAGACAATTTATAAAAACGTGTGTCTTGTGTGCAGAGGGAGTATTTACCTTAGCTTGAAAGACCCTGTGAACATCGAGAGACTAAAAGATCTTGGCATATTTGAGCTTACTGAAATATATCTTATCCCGGGAGGTGCTTTAAAAGGGATTTCCCTACACAGTGGCATTCTAAACAGCCATGTCGTTACACAAATTAAAAATGTCCTGTGCAGATACAACGTGAGCGTATACAAATAATAATAATAATAAAAAAACGAAACAGAACAGTTTAATATGCTATACTGAAACATCTGATATTCGAGTCGAAAATGAGAGTTTACGTTTATACTTAAATTTTTACGTTTCCAGAATATTATAGCTGATATTGTCATAATTATAAATTCTGTTGATGTAACAAACGACATGTCGTATAGTTTCCCTAAACGATACAAGTATTCAAATTTCATTGCCGTTAATTTATGAGGATACATTTAGGATCAGGGAGGTTCATAATAACACTAAAATGAAAGCATTACAATGAAACTTCTTACGAAATATGTTTATAATGATGGAACAAAATTTTTGGTATGTGTGTAATGTTGTGCCGTTCTAGTATTTTCCTACTTTTTGCCCAAAACAGTTCCACAAATGTTTTGCATTTATCTTTTTATTTAACGGAAGTTGGACTTTTGTCTAAGTCCATGAATATTTGTGGTATTTTAGTGAAAATTAGTGTTAAATTTAGAAATTTTCATTTAATTCTTTTCTAATTTATAAATTCATATAAATTTGAATCAGAAATTCATTTATAATTGTAGGTATATTGAAATATTCATGGAATTTCAATAATTTACATTAATGGTCGATAATTTTGTTTGCTATTGTCTATTGTAGTATTTGTAGTGTTACTAAGATTAGGCATGTAACTTGAAGCCCTTCAAATTGTTTCAATATTAGAAGCATTTCGGGTCCTCTACATCGATACCTAAACTTCTAATTGATAAGATTATTAATTCTAATTACAGTAAACAATACGTTTATCACAAATTCTAATACACAAACATTGTAAATTTACAACTAAAATAATTAACAATAAACAACTACATACTTATTTAATATGCTGTATTATGTTGCATATAAGAATATGTTAGGTATGTTAATACATAATAACGAATGATATAGAATTTCAGTTTATTAACTCTGTAAATTGTTTTACCAAAATGAAACCGCTAACCAAGTTTACCTAGTCTATTTTATGACATAGTTAAAAATTTTAAACCCTGATTTTAATAGAATTGCTGTTCCATACAATAGTTAAAATGATGTTTCTGTTTACCTGTTAATATTTTTTCCATTATAAAATAAGAGTCTCAGGAAATTTTCAGTTTTTTATTTAATATCAAACTTATTATTATTCCGTTTTTCAGCGAAAAATTGGTTTAAAATATTTATTTAAACATAATCACGTTCCACTATAAATATTTACTTAGTAATAAATTTAACAAGAATGCTGGATCATTCAAAAGAATGGTTACCGAATACCTTTCTGTATAACATTTTAACATTAAAACAGTATCTTTTAACGGAGCGGTTAAAATAAACGAAGACATAAAATAAACCTGAATGCGTCATTTTTATATAAATAAATATCCTTTTCGCATTTAGTATTAAGTTAATCTCTAGTATTCTATCATGCTCAATTTCATCATTTCTAAAGTTTATACTCGTAATTCGTAATCCGAATTTTTTTCCAACAAAGATTTTTTTATTAATTAATGCTTTTCAAGGGATAACGCTTGAATTCACTTTATTTCTTTTAATCACGAATGAAGTTATTATTTATTTTTAATTCCTAATTCTTCAGCGCATTCACCATAATTTGATTATAAAACAGTATCCAAAAATACACACACACAAACTTTTCAAATGCATTTGTTAACGCTTTATACTTTATGCCATTATTATCAACATCAAATAATATTACCCGTAAATTTTATTGGATGCACTCCACTAAACAATCATAAAAAAGACAAGCTACAGTATAGTGTATCTGGATTATCTCTAGTGTTCTAAGCACATCTCATCTCTAAAGCCCTTAATTAGACTGAAATTGCACTTGTACGATGAGAAGAGAGTTTCTTTAACGAAATATAAATCAAACTACAGTTGCATAGTAAAACCTATAAAGACGAAACTAAATTATACAAGCTTGTGTGCAAGGGTAAATTTATATCTTATGTTATTGCCATGCTTTCGTATTAAATATGGGATGGCTGCATCTTGATAGGTCGTCGGGCAGTTTATACAGGTCAGTTAAATAGTAAACGAGTTAAGTTACACAGTCACTAATTAATCTTTACTGGTAGAGAGTTAACAATATATTCGCTTAATTTAATTTTAGGGCTCGATTATACTACAAATGGAAATCATGAAGTATTTTATAAATGCTTTGCTAATTTACGTACTTCATTTATACTGTAAATTAATTACTATTAGCACCTTACACTTTAGCTCTTGACTGCTCTAAAATTTTGTACTTAATAAATCGAAAAAAAGAAAGACTTCTTTGGTTTTGAACGTTTTTGAAAAAATATTCCAATGTATCATAATATTTTATGTATTAGTGTCCCAATGAGTAAAAAGGTTTAAGTTTAGTTTTTTTTACAAAAGTAAATGTAGAATTAAATTAATCAAGCTTTTTCTTACAAAACAAAGCCCAGAATAGTCAAAGTAAGACAAAAATGACAATACTAAAAGAAAACTGAATACAATTTGTACTTATACAATATTTCTTTTAACAAACAGCAAAAATTGCTTACAAAGCAATACATATTGCAATGTTGTATAGTTCCAAAAACCATTAAACTGTCAATAGCAACACAATATGAGAAGCTACCTAACAAGCGAAATGTGGCAAAAGAAAATGAGACAATTTTATTTTGCACTAAAATAGTTGTACGTAATATTTCAAGTAAACAGAATTATTTATTATTTTCACCAAGTTTCTAATGAAATGCATTACTGTCAAAAATACAATAATACACAAGACACAAGAAATTTGTCCCAGGTGGACAAACATTTCTCAGTCCCTTCAAGTTATTGGGATGATGTTAGTTTTGTGGTGACCTAGCGAACAGTCTGGACACGTTCCTACAAATTTATTATGGAAATGTTCGTTCCGTATTCAATTGGAACGTGATCGAGTTTAAAATGGAGGCATATTTTATAGTCATCCGGATTTGGATAACCAATGAATTCGTATAACAGTTACAAAAATTTTTTTTTTTGCTATTAAAAGCGATGTTGTGTCTAATGAAAATTAAAACGTATGAATTTAAGTTTATAGTACACTGGAGTAGTTTTCAGATTAATAAATTACAATCAATTGTAGGACTATTACATAGATTTATTTTTTTTCCAAAATACGTTTATAAAAATTTTTATGCTTCTATTTCCTGTTTGTCGTCTAAATATCGTTGACATCAATAGCGAAATAAAAATGAAAAACTATTTTAGTGCGAATAACTATCAAGAAGTTCAACAGATATCTCAAGACTTGTGTTTGTTTAGTTGTTTGTTCCTCAAGGGACACAACTGGACAGAGAGTGGAAAATTTGTTGAAAGTTTGTGTTACACAGTTTTGGAGGCACTATGTGTATATACGTATCTGTATATGCTTTCCTGTGTTTGACAACTTTCAGTTAAAATTCCACTAAAAATCCACTATATAGTAGCCAATTGAAAACTTTTACTTGAAATGTTTAGATATTTTTCTTTGTATATGAAATTCTCTTGTGAACATAAATTCACTTTGTAAATAGCATCAAACTAATGTATATCCGCGTGCGTGAATATAAAAAATAAATGTGTGGATGTAAAGTAAAATAGAAAAACGGAAAATAGAAAATATTTGTCGCCTATATTACATTATTCAGCCTTAAAAACGATCAAACGACAGCAGATTCATCCATCACGTGCCTGTCGTCTTTTTGCAACAGTAAATTTGTGTAGCTTTAAGTTTGTTCGAGTTAGAGTCGTTCATTTTTAGTTGATATATCAGCCAACATATATCATGTTCCTTTAAAAATGCATTATAAAAAACATTTTTTGCTTTGATACTGACATAGGCTGTGGAGAAGTCTCCATAGAAAACCATAGTTGTGAATTAATTTAAGGATTTCCTATACGACAGACTATAGTTTTATTAAATAGAATAGAAACGAGCGATGAATCCTGAAAATTTACAATCAACTTTTCAGTAATAAGAAAGTTTAACAAGCATAGTCATTAACATGGAACATAACATCATGTCTAAAACTTCTACAAGTCTTGATTGGAAATTTTATACTTGTATTCGTACAATATAAAAGTTGGTCATTATAATTTAACAAATTTACTTTACATATTTTTTTTCAACGAAAAAATTTTGTATTTAACATTAGTTATAGAATTATATTGCTGGGCGTTGGAATTAACTGAAAAGTTTTTCCTGAATTTGTTCAAAGGAATGGATATAAAAAATGCAAAGCACGATGCACATCATAAAGTTTCTTAACCTTTGAGACTCTTTGTGTTTCTGATTAGAACTTTACTTTGTCTTCCCTTTCATTTCGGACTGTCTAAACTGCTAAAAGCACATTTGAAAGAAAATGATACTCTAATGGTATTGCAATTCAATTTCGCATTTTCTCAATTAACCGTGCCAGGGTATTCATTTACATGCTATAATAATTTGGGAACGCTTTAGTTTTGTATATTTGATATGTATTCACATTGAAATTATATCGTCTATAAAAAAAAACGTTATACCTACATATAAGTGTAAAACGATGTAGTTTCATTATCGATGATGGCGTCTGCTACTGTACAAATTAAACCGTTTGCCAAGTTTAATGAAAACATACAATGAAGATGAAAATGGCGTGACGTATACGGTTTTCAGTTTCCAATGTATTGCCTCATCCATCATTTCAACAAGCAGTATACAAAATAATTTATCAAAATTTTTCTACCCGTAGTAAATAATAAGAAATACATGTATACATACATATATATAGGTATAACTATATGAAGCAAAAAGAAAATTATCCACGAAATATAGTTCTTATCTTGTCTTGTGTGTGCAGCCATATTTTTTACTTATTTTTCAGATAAATTACTCCTTCGGTGAAATGTGTTTTTTATGTTTTTTACAAGTTAAAAGAATCGAATTTATTTTGTAATACAATCGTTATTGAAATTATATTTATAGAACGTCTTCAATAAACTTTCATATAATACATATATAAAATCGAACACATTTTCATTATTTGTTAAAATAACGAACATGTGGGCAATACAAACAATTCATCAGGTTTCAAAAGAATCTCCTTCAGCATATATAAAAAAAACAGTGAGCGTTATGTACTTTTTTAAATTGACAGTCAACATGAATAAATGACCCATATTCTCTGCACACTTATTCAATTTACATTGACTTTTACTCCTCTGGAACGTGAACAAGATCGTTATATTTTTATTTTGGTATTTAATCTTCCAACAAGCTGATGATAAATATATATAGAAAACATAATATAGTGGAAAATCCAAAAACAAAATAAGATTTATTCAGGCTTGTGCTTTTGCTTATAGATTTTCAACAAAAACATATTATGTATAACGTCTTCCACATATAGTCGCTGTTATAATAATTATTTGAGCTGAAAAACTAAATTAAACTTGCTACCTGTATTGGTGCACATTTCTTTAAAGATAAGCGATATGCCCTATCCAGCAAAATACTTTTTTAATCGGAAAAGTTCGAAATAACGCAGTTCACTCGAGTGAGTTTGTACTGTTTTATCGCCGAGTTCAACTAGGCTCACTACATATTGTTCCATGATTTATCACTTGCCATTAGTTGTTTCCATTTACTGCTATTTTCGGTCATCCGCGATAAATTTCAACAGGAAATAGAAGATGCTAGTCTAGCAGAGGCACAACTAGCACAAAGAGAGGAAATGATACCGGTAGAACCATTTTTATACAACCTAAGTATGTTTAAAAAGTTAGCTAATACTATTAAGTATTTTCACTTGAAGTTTTATCAGAAAAAAAAACCTTCTCCCTGTATACAATTAATGAAAAATAGACATCGGATGTACTTTTTCTGTAACTCTTTTTAAAGTTTCGACTTCGGTCCATTTCATATCTGTAATCAGTTAATAAAACTGTCAACAGTTTTTAAGAATTTCGTTTAAAACTTTTCACAACTATCATCGTTAAATCTTGTTTTTTACACATTATGTGTTTTGCTGATCTAAGAATGAATTAGTGCATTAAAATTTCGTCAAGTAAATTTCAACGTCTTAATTATTCTGCTATCTTGAATTTAGCACTGTGAACTATAGTTTACATAGTTTTGTTGTAAAGTAAGTTACATATTTGTTGAAACTTTTAGAACCGTTCATGTGATTATGTGATACGGGTTGTCTACCGTTTCCACATTAATTCCATTTTAAATGAATTTTAAAAATGATTGTATACGTATAATAAATTATATAGTTTCAAAGTGTCGTAAAATTTTAGAATCCTCATATATATGGAAAATATCTCATTAGATTTAAATATTCCTCTGTTGATCATATGTTAAACTATATAATTATGTATATTGCAGTTCTGGTGAAATGTGCATATTTTGGGGTTGAAATGCAATAGTGAGAAGCTTACTTTACTTTGCTTATAAAACAGTTACTATAATTACTAAAGTTTTGTAATATGCAAAATATTCACAAACATTTGCATCGAGTTTTCAACATTTTACTGCATACAACAGATAAATAATTACTTTTACTGCCAAATAAGTATAACTTTCATCAACACATCTCTTTAACATTTAATTATTTTGAACTAAGTATTTATTGTTGTTATTTCTATGCTCATTATTAATTGATTTGGAGTTTTTCACTTGGTCGGTAATTAATGTTAAATGCAAATGAAAATTATACCTACAATAAATCCTGCTACGCTAATTTATGCTGTTTTGTAAAAAAGAAAAAAGGGTTTTTATTGCCTTTCTACAACATAACAGAGAAGAGTCAGTTATATAATAATTTTACAAAGCTTTTTTTAATTAAACGGCTTTCATATTAATATTTTGACGTTTTGTATATTCACTTATCTATGTAACAGAGAATGCGGTTGCAAATTTTATAAATTTGATTTCACTATATAAGAAAAACTGAAACTTTTCAGTGGAAACTGTCATTATTAAGAAAACTACTTTAAAAAAATCAAACAAAGAAGTAGGTACGTGTATATTTTGCTAGACTTTTATAATAAATGATGTAAGAATACCATTACGAACTTCTTCAATTTATATAACTAAATTCGCTTCTAAAGAATGCATATTCATCATTTTCGAGGAAATACAGTGGAAAACTTTCGTGTAGTTTTAACTACATAATATAAACGTTCCATGTACTTATTATTTATTGTACATTCGTTTATTATATGATAATTTTTAAAATCAATAATTTAAAAGTGGATTATTTGACAAGCGTTGTACTTTTAATAATATAATTTCAAACCGAAACTTGTCAGTTAAAAGAAAGAATATGCGTATTATGCAAAAGTGGTAATTTCAAGAAAAAACGTCTTACAAGAGTCGTCCTTGATCCAATTATAATAAATTGCAGTCCATTTAATGGTATGTAATGTCCATGAATGTATCATTTGCTGTTGTAGGAAAAATTAAAAAAAAAATGTAATACCCCTTTATGGTACAAGCATGATATTAATAAACGAGCTGACTACATTTCCATCATAAATAAAAGAGATCAGATCATTACTCTGTCAGCTTTTTTATAGTCAGTACTGTATGTATAAATGGCAGTTTATGAATGAAGCTAGTTAAGGGAGCCGGTTTACTCTCGTTTATAATTAACTGTTGTGGCATCCCACGAAATGTAGCACTCTTTCAATCTGTTTTACATTAGCTCATAATCATTCTAGTTTTCTATTAAAATATTAATTAGAATTTCATTTGTAATCATTGAAAAATAAAACGCATATAATAGTAATTTAATAAGCTTTTGCAAAAGATATAATTGATGCTAAATAATTTTGTTGTTCTGATTGGTAGAATTCCTAATTAAATTGCTTTACGTCCTATTTATATGCATTTTGATATGAATGTATTTTATAAAGAGGCACTGCAGTAATAAATCTGCATTGTTTGCTGATGTGATTTAATTGGAAACCAAATTTTATTAAATCATTGAATATTGTCTTAATGCATATTTAATTGATTTTACTTTGTGAAAAAACTTTGTCTAATTATAATATACATACGTATTATAGTTTAGATTAGAAAGTAATGTAAATTTATACAAAGAAAAGCTTTATTATTAAAAATTGTATTAAACATAAATCTCTTTGGATTTATAAAACTAAATAAAATCTTCAATTGTCAAACCAACTTATAAGATTTTCAGCTAAAATAAAAAGTACCTATATACCGACAAGAAGATATTTTTAAAAATATCAAATAACTCAATACCTACATAAATGTAATAGACATAATAGACATCAGAACTTGAAATATTCTTATACACTTTAGTAAATAAATAAACAAAAAACAAGAAAAATTATCCGCTCTCGATTCTTGTATGAAATACAAATCAATACAACACGCTAAATTGAAAGATTTATTTTCAAATTGATATGAAATACGTATAACATTTATAGAGAAATATGAACCTTAATAAAAGAGGAATTTCTTATAAAAGACGTTTGTTGCTCACAACACTTGTTATAATAAAATAAATTAAAAACGACAGAAATGGTCTAGTTAAATGCAAAATACATATTATATTGTAGAATTGTTATATATGACATTATTTCATTTCCTATTTTTGTTATATTATGTTTAAACAACTGTATTTATAATATAATTTACTAAATAATGTATTTGTTCGTTGCATTTTATATTAAAATAGTAAATCATATACATATTTGTTCATACATTCAATTAATCAGTAATAAAACTGTAAAATGAAACATTTTTCTACGTAAAATTCTATTACTTTTAAATGACTATAATTAAAATGTAGAATTATATTTCTTAACTGAGAATAGTAATGTTTTTCAAATGCAAAACAGGTGTAAAATGCAAATTACAAACGTAATTAACTCAACTCGAATTGGTATTAAAACTAAAGGGTAGGTACGTATTACAATGGTTGCGTTTTGGCCATCAAACATTAAATTTTCTTGTATAATTCTGTTTGCAATGCAAGACGCAGGTGTTTAAATACATAAGGGACCAATAAATTCCAATATCCTAATAGGAAACAAGGCACCAAGGTGTTTCTATATGTATATGTTTGTCAATTAGTGTAAATTTAGTGTGTTTTTGAATGGTTCATAATTTTCTCTTAACAAAAAACCAGCCCAATAGAAAGCACACTAATTTTTTTCTAACTATAACATTATATAGAACCGTTGAGAAAATTTAATTAAATTTATTAAGCATTTGTTCACCGAGGCGCACCTTTTATTTATAAAAACAACTATTAACTATTAATTAATTACTATTTTTTTGATGGTACAAACGAATTGAAAATTAGTGGGTATGTCATATAGAATAAACTGCTCTACATTTGTGACATAAAATACATGTGAAACTGAATTTATTAGTGAGTGAAATGATTTAATATTAGTTTCTAAGAATTTTTATAAAAAAAAGTTATAGGATTGCCTAGAAATGAAAAGTAGGTATGAAAACTGAATTTTTAAATTAATTAAAATAAACATACCTACGTCGATGTTTTTGCTTTTTCACACACATTTATATGTAAATATCAAAAGGCATTGACAATAATGTTTATCAAACGTGAATGGTCTTGCTTAGTGGTGAAGCCATCACGGCATTTACCTGTCGTTTGCAGTCTGCACAGGAAGGAAAAGACGCCGCCGCCATCATATACCCGACAAAATAAATAATACACTCCACAGATTGCCATCTAGACTATTTTCACGCTGGGAAATTGTACGATATTGAGTAGGATATGAGATATATTTTAGAATTTTTATGTTGTTGATGTATGAAAAGGTGGAATGTCGTACAGATATGTGTCCATAGAAAAAAATGATTTCTCTATGATTATAAATAACAAAATTATAACTGAAATATGGTACACAGCATCTTGAAATATGACATGAACGAAATAAATGCCCATTTCAGGAGGTATATATTCCTTTTTATTGTATTTTTCCGCGTTTATATTTGATTATTCGATTTATATCGAAATTTGCTAATTTGAATTTTGAATCTGACGTTAGGGCTGTATATTGGCCATAAATATGTAATTTATATCCATCAGTGGATAATTTGAAAATCGAAACTCGGTCTTATCAGTTATCCATTTTGACTCAGTAATATGAAGGATGTTGTCACCTTTTGTTCTATCCAGAAATATGACTTATATCCTCGTAATATATTGATAGACCAAGTCAGATAGCAGAGGATGATAAATGATCCACTGTCCTTTTACAAAAATCTATATAGCATCATAAATTCCTTCACATATATATAGAGGTGGGAAAAACATTCTATTGGATTAAATTTTCATTTTTATATCAATTTTGATTCACTGTAGGTGTAGGTGTTATATGTTTCAAAGGAAAATTATTACGTCATGTTTTTAGACACAACCAGCTACCTATTTATTTCAAATTTTATTATTTTTATTTCCTCGTTTTTACAATCATTTCAATAGCGCTTTTAGGTCGCCATTAAGTATAATGTTAGTTTTCCAATTTTCCCATACACTAAATCCAGTGACCCGAAAAATGAAATGAGTGACATTACAGGAAATTAATTAGAGTTTGGTCTTTTATATAAACTTAAAAACAAAAAAAAACGCGATCATGAAATTGAAGATTGTTACAATTTTTGTTATTAACTGAATCACAATGTTTTGCTTTATTTTGGAAAAAGTCTTTACACAAAAAAAAATGTAAAAGAGGAAAAGAGGAAATGAATTGCTGAAAGCGAAAATGTGCGGAATATTTGAATTTTATTCTTGTCCATTTCATAAAATGGCTCACACATTTCTATTGTAAATGGTATTCTTGTGCCATGTGTTATGGAAATGTCATCGTGACCATTCATACGCAGAAAGGCTACCTAAGGGATGATAGTATCGATCCTTTTAGTCTAGTGCTGCAGTGTCTGATGCCAATCCTAAAATAGCGAGAAGATTGTTGAGAATGTGTTCAATTCGTATCAAATTGGCATCGGAACAATTCTCTCAATTTGCTTTCAGTTCAAACTTTACGTCAATTTTTTGATCGTTTCACAAACTCAAATATATATAAGTACATGCTGGTACATAAATATTACATAAAATTCTTACAAATCGAATAAAACGTAACGAAAGTAATTGAAAATATGTATTATGTGTAGAATTTTTATTGTTTTGATTATATCATACTATAATAATAATTCTATCGTTTTATGTTTATTTTGTTTCTGGTATATTTTTAACAATTTTGTTTATTTTCAGGCTGAATGTTAAACCGACATAAAAGTGGTAAGTAAATTTTCCTTTTAAAGACCAATTTTCAAGTTTTCCAAGAATTTATTCGTAAACTGAATTAAATACAAATAATTTTTGGACAAAAGTGAAAAGTACACAATATATATGTTCAAATACACAAAAACCAAAAAATTCCATATTCCACACAGCATCTATTAAAGTTTTTCCCCGTTAAATTCGTCAGCATAAACCACTTTAATGAAATAGACGAGTTTCGTGCAGAAAATAAGTCTATACAAACTTATATAGATTTTATGCCGATCACGTACATAGTGTTTTTACGATAGCGCTAATTGTTGTACGGTTGAGTTTGGTGAGAGTGTTTTGTGTGTGTATAACACACCAAAATATTATTTTCTCTCCTTCTATTACGGCCCTTTTGCATTCACACGATGCCATTATTTAATACATTTGTTGTACCAGCTGTACAAATTCTGTGGATCTGACGGTCTGACCCTTTAAAATCGGCACACACTATTCTTATTCCACACCCTTTCATTTACACCACCTTTACCATAATTTGCTTTTTATGTCACAATAAAACACTTTTATAGTACGTTAATTTGCGAAATCCAAAAATAACACTTTCGGACTCTCAACCCGTCTTCCTATTCTTTTAACTCTTATCACACACGTTGTATTATATATTCGGGTATTTTATGGTCTTTGAATAAATTGCATGCAGTTTCTTACAAAAAATATAAAAAAAAATCGAGCGTGTACTAAAGTGAAAGTTATAATTCATATTTCAAGATTGATGTTACGTCCATTTAGGCATATTTTATTATCATCTTATCTAAACAGCGCAAATAGATACAGTGTATAAAAAATCATGAAATTAAATTACCTATAAATAATTTATTCTGAAAGAAAAATCGATTTTCTAACCTTCGGGGTTTAAATAACCCACTTCACTTTCCATCTTTATATATATATGATGGTAGAATTTTCAGTTTGTTATCATATTAATTGTTACAATGTTGTTTATTTTCATATGGCTCCCAGGTAAAAGCGTTTAAGTTGTCGAAGCTGTCTAGCAAATATAATACCTACATACGTGCTTCTTATTATTTCCATGTATGTATATTTATTGAAGACCCAATTATTTTCTTAACAATAAATGCTTTGTTGTTATAAAAAAAATTAAAAACCCCCTATAACAATGTGCAATTAATATAATAACACATTTACATAAAGTATAATCTAATACCATATGATTTAAAATGGAATGTTAAGTGTGTTTATGAAAGATATAGTTTTCATAAGTTTCAAATACAGTCAAAGACAGATAAAAATTGTAAAATTATTGTTAGTTAAATAAAAGTGAGATCTTATTAGTCACGAATGGGTACAGTTTACAAACGAAGGCCAATTAAATTAATGTTTTATGTAAATGGGTAATTAGTTGTAGTAAAATGTATATAAAGGTTAATTGTAATTTATTGTTTCTATATATTTAAAAATAAAAATATGTATTGAAACTTCATATAAAGCTATAGAATCTTTATTTTAAAGTTTCAATACGTAAATACATATCTATCTATATGTACTTTCAAAAAAAATCATAAAAATGATTTAATTTATTAGATTTCATGTTTTCAATGCAGTATTATACACTTGTATATTTATTTATCGATTTCTTTTAAAGATATTAGATTAATAAATTTCTTTACTTCCAATTTTATTACTGTAGATATTAATTTTCACAAACAAATTGGCAAAAACTCTACAGAAAAAAATTGATTAACCTACTAATTAGTTTAGGTAAATTAAATTAGAGATTTCGAATAGTAAAAACTTAAAATTATAAATTAGTGAAAGGAATATTTTGATAAAATTAAATGATATCAATTTAATCTAAAAATATCATGTTCACATTTGATCTGGTGATTAATCAAAACAGTAATTCCTGCTATTATTAAAATTGTGAAAAGCAAGGTCTTGTTT
>SSSI01002310.1:0-43483 GCA_004796505.1 Oryzaephilus surinamensis
CAATTATATTTCGTTTCAAGTTTTGTCACGTTTAATAAAATTGTAAAACTAAAAATACTTTAAACGTCTATATACATTATATTTGTGCGTTGAATTTCAAAACGAAAAAGTACTAAAGCTATAACTGAGTATATCATCCGAATGAAAAAAAATGCATTTTAAGTGCAGACACATAAAAAGCATACTGTTCAAATTGAAATACATATACCACACTTAAAACAACTACCAATTTTATTCTTTTCCAATTTCAATCATTACAATATAATGTGAACAATAGTTTCATGTTTGTTTTTCCCTTTACAAAATATACTCGTAAAAAAAATAGAATAGAGGAAAATCAATCTACATCGTGTATTTGTGAAGGTAAATAAAAAAATGATTTGTAAGGTTGTTTATCAAACTACTGACTATATAGAAAATAAATAAGGCAACTTCAAATGTAAATTTGCGACCGTAGGGTTGGAAAAAATTCAACACTGGCGACTAGTAATCTAATATTAAAAGACTTTAGTACCCTTAAGCTGAAGAACGGTTATTCAATATGTGCAATATTAAAATCGAGCTTTTCTTATAAACGGAAAATCCCCCCTAAAATTTTAAACAGTATTATACAGTGTGTTGTCAAACTTTAATTAAATTGTATATAAATTAGATGCAACTAATAATATAGTGTTAATTAAACCAATAATATATACATCGTGTATAAACATCAGAGCTCGGTCTAGTGAACTAAATTCTCATTTACCAAAACTCGTATATTTCAAATAGTACACAGTTTGATGTTAAACAGCCGTACTAATGTTATATGTTTTTGTATTATTTAATACCATTAATTTTAATGTTGAAATACCACAATATAAATGTTGTGTTATTATCACGAAAAATTAAATTAAAAAACTTTCCTAATAACACATTATGACAGCTCTTCTTTCTTTTCTCGGTACATAAAAATATAATAAAACCAATTTTTATATAGAAGAACAATAGTGTACAAAATTTATTGTTCATGTTTTATATCAGAAAAAAGTGTACGATTTTTATTTCAATTTTAAATTGTATTATCTCTTGAGTACGCTGAATTCACGGTACGTTAATGCAGTGAATTAAATTTTTTTCCTACCAATATTTTGTCAAGGAAGAAAAGAAAAAAATGTGGAAGAACAAAAGTGATAATAAAATTATTTAATTGAATTGTAGAGGTGAAAGGAATCTGTTAAATTTGGGCTCTTTTTTCCAGAATTCAGTTGTCGTCTTTTCTATAGAGAAAAAATATTGTTTTCCAAGACATCAAAGTTTCATATCTCGTATTCAAATCATCCTTAATGTATTTGAAATATTTTTGGCAAACATATATAGAACAAAAAATTGTTTCTGTTGTTGTCTAAATAATGATACGGTTGTTCATCAGATTAAAGTGAATACCATTTTCTTCCAACAAACTTATACATAATAAATAATTTTCCGACTATAGTCTTTTTCCTGTTGATATTGTCATTTCAACTGTCTGGTTGTCTTAATAGATTAAAGATGGTATAGTGCTTTTATATATATTGTGGTAGAAAACAATACGGTGGAAAAACATCTTACAGTCCATACATAATAAATAACTTCTTATATATCATCTTTTTATGTAAAAATGTTCCTAATGTATTAAACGGTTTTTTTGAATTATTTATAAAACACAAATTTCTGTATTGTCTAATATTTTTAGATAATAGTTTTTATATACATTGTATGAGGTAATTTTGTGCTTTTTCATATTTTTTCACATAAACTGTAGGAAAAATTTAATAAAGCACAATGTCTGGCGTTAATGTATAATGAAAATACAACATTAGTATATTACTTTAAGACCTGCAACAATGTAATGATGATAGGCTTATGAACGTTGGCAAAATAAGTTTATATAAAAATTTCATTTAAAATATAAAGCTTACATAATAAATATTTTTATGATTTATTTCGGCCATAAACGGTAAAATTTTATGAAACTTGTCAATGAATACTGATCTCAGTTTTAAAATTTTAAATTCATTATTAATCTTGTAAGTTGTAAATTTTATTTGGGTCAAAAATATAAACCCAAATGATTATCGAGATCATATATAAAGTAGGTCAAATCTAAACTGAAGTTTAACAGTTTTATAAGGTTTATTTTATTTAAAAATTTGATTTTAAAAGTCGGCAATTCTTCTGCCATATCCAGAGCTTTCACAAAGTACAAACTTCCTGAAACAGGAAATATATATAAAATCGGTTTCACACAATTTTCAGTAATGAATAATGTAAGTGGGAAAACTAAAAGAAGTTTTCTTTCAATGATTCAATCCAGTATTTTCTATACAGTAATAGTGGATCTGAATTGAAAAACATTCGTTTATTTTACAACAAAATTTCAGAGTGGATTTTATCGTCAAAAATAAAACCTATGGATTTTTTGTCGAAATTTATTTTCATGTCACTTCAATTAATTAAGCAAATACAACTCTAATTAAATAAATCGTTTGTGTCAGAGTAGATAATTTTTGTAAATTTATTATTGTTTCAAAACAATTTTTACACGTAATGTGATAAAAAATGATACCTATATGATTTATGAATATCCAAATTTTTTGTAACAATTTATTTTTATCGTTACGTAAATAGTATCACAATATCATTCAAAATAAAATATTATTGTGAGATTTATTTATTTTTGTAAGCTTAATAGTTTACTACCTGATCTGAATGAAAATGATATGCTTAAAAATATGATAAATGTATCAATCATATCTCTACCTTTATGTGGTGTCATTTTTCGTCACGTGAAAAATATGAAACTGTCGATACAAAGGGAGGATGCTATTTTTTTATATTTTGAATAAATATTATGATATATTAAAAACTGTTATATATTGAAAGATTAACTATAATGAAAAATTGATGTCATATATCCATATTAGCTCTTTAAAATATACACTTATTTTACGACTAAAAAATATGTAAAGTGTCAAAAAGTATCTAATATCCCATTCCTTTTTCTTAATAATTCGACATTTATTTCCGAAGAATATTTATGAGGGAAACACATTTTCCTATTAATAAATTCCGATGTTGTTCAATTATTGGAAAAAGTGGAAAATAACATCGTTGTAGTAGAACATAAAAATTGTTCAATAAACATTTCAGGACCACGTGAAAAGGAGAAGCTTTTATCAAATTATTTATTACATTCTTAATTTTTCGTAAATATTTTTCCTGCTTGTAAAAATAAGAGGATCGTCAAATAAATATACCAATTAACAAAAATGGGGCTAATTTCTTTTTGCCACACATTTTTCTTTTCAACATTATTATGCTTGTATTTTGCAATAGCTGAAAATTTTTTCATAATTAAGTGTGAAAATTAAATATTTTACCGGATTAGGTAAAGGCTTTTTTAAGGCTTAAATGGTGGGTATAAAATAGATTTTTTAAAATGTTATCTCCACTTTTAGTGCATTTCACTAGCTATATATGCTGTTTACGGTTAAAAAATGCAATAAACTCTTTTACTCTCCCATTAGTCATGAATAACAGCTTAAACATCTATTATATGACTGTAGTGTTATATAATTGGGCTTCTGTGTGCAATCAACAGCAAAAATAGTGTAAAGTTGTGGAAAGTCGGGCGACAAACACTGACCTATCTTAATATTATTGATTTATATCAAAACCACCTGCAACACAGCATGTAGCTGCACTGTTATTTTGCTACATATTTGCATCATATATTGCATGTATCCGTGTAAAATACACAGAGCCGGCTCTTAAAAATGCATTTTACACCGAAATGCACTTTAATTGTTTTAATAATTCTGGTGAAATCTGCCAGAACGTTGGAATATGTATTTTCATATATTTTACGATAGCAAAAACTGGAATAATGACTTTAATACGGTCCTGTATTACCCAGAAGGAATCCAGATCGCAATGTTTTATTTCTAGCATAAGGCCATTGTACTCTCACACAAACAACCCTTAGTTAGCATACAAAACACCCTTACCAATCTTAAAATCCAAAACGTTTAACATGCATCCGAGAAACAATGTGCTCTCAAAGTGCATTTAATTCGATATACATATATAGAAGGAAAGTTAACTATGCCACACACCAGTTTATGTAACATGCAGCACATGGAGTTTAAATCCAATTATTCTCGATTATTAAGCTGGTGCTGCACTTATTTTCAACTGTTCTAAGAAGTCGTAAAAGGATTAGATGGAATGATTTTGTTTCCGTACATATAACTAAGTCATAGCTTATTTTCTTATGAAAATAGAACACTTACATAAGTCCAAATGAATTCCTTTATTGCTCTCAAACAGATGAATATTGCATTTGAATTTAGTCCAACTTGCATTTTAATATGCATTTAGAATGCAATCATAAAAGTAATGTGAAAATTGAATTTATATGAAATAAGTTTTCATTAGATTACTTGTCTTTCATGTAAATGAAAATGAAATATTTTCAAGTGTTGGGTGGGTATTTTCAATTTACATTTTACAGAGCCTTTTTTTCATTAATGCTATGTGAACTTGTTGACAATTTTGTAAATGAATAAGATCATAGAAAATATGTACTGAAACCATTACCGTTTCAGCAAATTCTGACTTCATTAGCATTCTTTGGAACTGTATTAGAAATAATTAAACAATTGTGTCGTTTTTTATTCTTGTTCAAATTAAATTGTACATTACCATATTTAATAATTTTTTTGTTTGTTTTAAAAATCCCAATGAAATCCAGACTCACTAACGAGATACGAGAATAATAGTTTTGTGTTATTTTTTATTTAGTCTCAAGAGATGATCTCTAGAGCTTCTACCATTCTTGTATATCGTTTACACCCAATTTTCAAGAAGAAGATTTAAATTAAATTATTTAATGAATGAATCAAGCTTAACTGTTTGTTGTAATAACTAATATTTTTAATTTATGGCACTTTTTATATCCCCAGGTGTCGTTCTAAATTTAATCGAAACGATTCAGATGATTTATTGGGCTATTGATAAACAAAAAATATATCATTTCGAAATTGACACGTTATAAAAAATTTAATTTAAGAAAAAACATGTAATGTAGGTAATATGATAGTAACAAGCTTTTTATTATATCTAAAAAAGTTCACTATTTTTAAACAACTTTTAATAGGTACTTCTTCAATCAAATTCATCTAAATCCGTTTTACCATTTATTGCATCTCTTAAGTAGCTTTCAAGAAAACAATTTAAATTTAATAGTTTAACATTTGTTAGACTGGGGGAAGAATTTTTGGCTCGTATATTCCATTACATCCCGCATGTACTCAATTAATTATCCAGACTTAAGAAAGCTCCACAAGCTATATGAAAATCAAATTAATCCGTAAACAATTCGGAATAAAAATACAAAAAAAAGCATTTGTTAGCAGGCGGTCGATTGAAGAAATAACGTCATTTCCTATATATTTATAACACAATGTTCGTTATATAACAATTTTCATTCTAACAAACCCACAAACTAGTACTTGTGAAACCGATACATATAAATAGACAGAGACGTATGTTTTTGTTCAAATGAAGTAGTCATAAGAGAAATTTATGTAGGGGTTTATTTGTAAATTATGCGGTTTTCATATAACAGCAATTATATTTACTTAAATCTAAATCAATTTAAATTCTCTCAAATCTAGATTAAAATAAAGTAAATAAGGTTTAGGTGCTTCATTCATTTGTTATAAAATAAATATTAAATTTCTAACAAACCAAGCAATAGGAAGTGAAAAAGTTATAAAAAGTCCATTATGTATGTTTGCCTTCAAACAATTCTACCCGCGAAAATGGTTATTGTTATGAAATCGAAATTCATGTTTATTGTGACTTTTTTCTGCAAAAAGAGCAAATAAAATATGTATTTGCGAAGACAGACTTGATCTTTCTTCCTATTTAAAAAAAATGGTTTCAAAGAAAATGTGTTTATAAATCTTAGGACATAAAAAGTCCTTTTCCTTTTTTTCTGAAAGTATTTTAATATTAAAGTAAAAATTTAAATACATTTGAAACATTTGTAATGTCGATGAAAAGTATAGGGAAAAAAAGAATACAAATTCGGCAATCAATAACATTTTTATATCATATAATTTTCAGTAAAATATAGGGCAATTTTTTATACATTACATTACAGAGAAGAGATTTGAACTGGGGCTATGAATATTCGTGCAATTTTATTATTTTTCATTTTAATCGTAAAACAAATCGTAGAATGACACTCATACAAAAGACTTTCTACGATAAAGTTGACTTTATATAAAAAATATACGTATAATTATAATACGTGGTAATCCGTTTTTACAATGACCCAAATAAAGAAAAACATTAAAATTGGGTTAATCTAAAACGTTATGTAAAATAGACGATTTAAGATAAGAATGCCAAAATAATTGTTTCCTCTAATAACTGTCTAACTAACATAATAGTAGAAATGAAGCTTATAGACGTTGGCCCATTAAAAAACCTAATTTCTCAAATGTCTTTTGCAGGATACTCAGCCGCAGCTCTATTGGCAATTATATTTGCACTGCCATTTGCTTGGCGTGTATTGGTGCATCGCGACTATGGACGTTGGGAGAATCCAGTGCCAGCAGTTTATTTTGCCCATTTGGAATTATTTCTAGGAAACGGTTGTTTGGGTGTTGGAGTCATGATGCTATTAGCACTAACGTTGGAACGTTATGTCAGCGTGTGCCATCCAGGCCATGCTAGACCCCTGCTAGGACCGCCACGACGAGCTGTTGTCCTTATTCCCATCACAACGTTCGTTCTATATATACCAATTATATTCCGCAGCCAAATAGTCAAATGCAGATATGGTGATATCATCATTTATACACGGGAAGAAGATACCGTCTACGTTAATTACCCATTGTACAATATCTACAAAGTCTTGTTAGAGTTTTTCTTTAAAGTAATACCAGTTATATTATTAGCAGCACTTAATTTGCGCATTCTAATTGTTTATCGACGATCTTGCGAAAAACGAAGGAAAATGACATTAAGTAGAACTGTGTCTGGTGAAGAGGATCCGAGAAAATTTGCTGAAGAAAGACGATTAGTTTTACTTCTTGGTTCCACAAGTATTTTATTTCTAGTATGTGTCACACCAATGGTAATTTTAAACGTGACACTATCTGATGAAAATTTAAAAAAATATCCCTATCAGGTAAATAAAATCGTTTTAGCCTACTTTCTATTGTGCGTGGACAAATGTGTTTGTTTTTTTGTTATATGGATTGAAATGTTCTTTTTCAGGTATTCCGTGCGCTTGCAAATCTACTAGAAATAACAAACTATTCAATAACGTTCTACATTTACTGTTTGTTTTCTGAAGATTTCCGCAACACATTATTGCGGACGTTAAGCTTGCCCGGAAGCACCCCAGCTCGTGGTATAATAAAGGTGCCACCACCCACTGCCACAACAACAATTACCCAACAAAATAGAAGTTTTTGATACAAAACAAGTAGACCGATGGCTACACCGGTCTAGTACATACTTAGTTATTATTTATATAGTAAGACTAAGTTAACATGCAACAGAAATAAAAGATCAATTAATTTTTACTTTTTGGTGCTAAACGACCCGTGACTATAAATAAACTGCCCAAATAATTATTAGCTCATAAGAAATTGAGAAAAATAACAACTGAACATTCTTCATTTTACGACAAAATTCAAAGGAAAAACCAATTTACCTTAACAATAAACGTCGTTATACGTGTGTCTTTTGTAATTTTGAAGTTACTATATTTGTTGTGTAGACAAATTACATATTATACAAATTTTTTATATAAAATGTAATACTGAAAAATTTGATATAAAAAAAAATATTAGCTGTGATAAATGGGTATGAATATTTTGTAAATTTTCAGCACTGTTTTGCCCATTGCAATTGTATAAAAAAATATTTCACTTAAAAAACGTGTGTAAAACATGACATGTGTGTTATAAATTATGGGGAAAACATTTTTACAGTTTCTTTATGAAAACATAAAAATGTTCTATTTGTGAGATATTTAAATAAAGCTAATATTACAATAATGTAGATAAAAAAGTTTATGCGTAGGGCAAAGTAATGGTGATTCTTTGAAGGTGCCTTTAAAGAAATATAATAGATTATGACTTTTGATATACGAGTATTTATGTGGGACAGAATTTATTTTGGTAAGAAATGTTTGTGTCAGAATTGCATTAAACTTTTTATCCACATAATTGTAAAACAGTTTTAATATTAATTTAATAAGATGTATAGAATAGAATAAACATACTTATATAAATTTTTTATGATAAAATATGAGATACTTACAAATAAAAATTTGTACACAAATTGTATATGATTTAATAAAAATTTAAAAATATTTTAATAGCATTTATTTAATCAAACTTTTAAAATATTTTCGTATAATGGCAGTAAATTTGTTTCTGAATAATTATCAAAATTAATATCTAATTTTTGCCTTATAGAAAGGCAAAGATTTGGTGATAGACAAAACTTTTTTAATGATTCATAAAGACTGGTTAAATCTTTGTATAAACATTGTTCCGGGTAAATTTCTGGATAAACCAGTCTAGCCGGAACTAATGGAAAACATCCACAAAACGTAGCTTCCAATCTAAAAATAAATATGTATGTTATTCAATATGAATAAAATTTATATTAAGTACAACTTACATAGAAACCCCAAAGAATTCATGCAATGCTGTTGAAACAACAACATGGCAAGAACTTAATATATTAAAATATTCTTCTTTGCTTTCAACGAAACCAAAATTAATAATTTCGTCTATAAATTCATTTTTAATTAAGTTAAACGTTTCAGGTATTTCAGAAAATGTTTCTCCTAAAATAGATACACGAAATTTTAAATTATTCTTTTTCAACTTCAGCAAAATATCATAAAATTGATCAGGGCCTTTATCAAATTCCCATCTATGTGACCAAACTATATGCAAAACTGATTCAGATTTTATCGATTTTATATTTTTAGGAAACTGAACAGGAAAGTATAAAACTTGAATTTTTTTAATTATTTCATCTTGTATATTTTTAGGTCTGTTATCAGGTAAGAATTTTATCAATTTATTTATATTTTCTAGAAACGATTGTTTGTTAAATTGAGAGTTGAACAATATTACGTCTGCAGCCAAACTAAAAATATAATTTATACAATTTTAATAAATATTGTAATAGATTTTAAATTTTTTATACCAGGTCATAATTTGATTATAACCATATTGTATATCACGTTCTTTTATTTCTTGTACAGGATATATGAGTTGATTTTCATGAAAATAAACAACTTTTTTAAGTGGCTGTAAATCTCTTCTAATGCCTAATAATTCTGCCAAGTTCAAAACTGAACTACAAAATAAAACATTTTCCGTACTGATAGGTGGTATCTTTTTATACAATACTAAAGCTGAACATCTTGCACGCCAATGCCATTTTTTCGCTGGTAAAGTAATTAATGTATATTTCGGAATTTCTACAAAAATAAAATGTTACCTTAATTTCAAAAATAGTATTTGAAAACACTTTTCAACAATGTATCTATTAAAACTTTGTGAGAGCCTCCATAAAATGGTTCAATAAATAATACATGAGAAGATATATATGCAATGCTCAGTTTTTCTAAAGATTTTTCAACATTTCCCATTTTTTCAAATTTCCCGTGTTTATTTTTAAAGTTAACCTAAAAACTGACACAAGTCAAAACTTTCGAACTACTAATTTTTCTCGTAGATCAAACGTCTGCCTCAAGTCTGCCTATTTGAATTTTGAAATATACAATATACAGAATTTTTGATGTAAGAAAAATCCCACGTGACTTTTAGTTGAAAAACCCTACCAATGCAATAATTTAAAATAATTGTAAATAAAATCAGGTCTATAGTATTCCATTCTTCGTCTTGCAACTGGTTTTAAGAAAATTTTTACTGGACTCAACAATTTAAAGGAAAGGGCTTACAAAGAAAAATATATTATTACTTAAATATATTTATTTTAATGTTATTATTATACATGACTGCTGGCAAATATGTTCTTTTGATATACAAAAATGAAAGCTGTTTGTATTGGTAAGGCATAAAATATAGGCATATGCATATTTTATAAACTAAATTCTATTCATTTATATTTAATTCTAAAAGAAATTAGTCAGGTAATAAGCTCACAACCATCTGAACAGCAAAAATCAACAAATAATAAACTTGTATCTGTTAGTATTAAGCAATATTTATGTTTCCAATGTGATTACAACAAAAGAGATTGTGGAAGAACTATGTTTTCCTGAAAAATTTATCTATGGTTTTTAAAGCATAGCCAAGCACATAATTAATTTACTCGTACATAATCATAATAACATACAGGAAGCAAATTCAATAGTACATGTCGAAAATTACAAATAGATACCTATGTATTTTTCTATTATGAATATAAAATTATTTTTATTATTTTTAATTTATTAGTATAGATATGAAATACAGACATGTACACAATTACAATAGTATTTTATTCAGTATAAAAGCCACCATAATATGTATATAAACACATTATTAGTTTTATTACAATTTTTTAGATAAAACCAAAATTAAATTTTTCACACATGTTTTTTTATTATATATTTACACTCTTTTCTCATCTCCCATTAGTATAAAAATTATTGTATATCAATAAAATGGGATTTACATTTTCATATTTTATCGTAAAAAATGTAAATCATTCACACATAAAACTGTTTTCCATTAAAAATGAATAGTAAATAATTAAAATAATAATTTTATTTATATTCATTACTAATGGAAAAATATTTAATCGAGAAAGAGGTATTTTCATTTTGTTTATATTTTATTAAATAGTAAAAATCAGTCTGTGTGTTTAAATATTTTCAATATCATGTGCAGAAAAGCTATTAAATATGTTAAATAATTTTTCCCATTCACATTTAATATTACCAAAAAGTATTTTTTTATTTATATAGGCACTGATATAAATCTTTCACAACTATCTTTTTATATTAGTAAGTATTAAAAATAATAAACTTTTGGTTGTGGAGAAAATGTATTGCAAATTATAAGCGAGCCCTCTAAAATGACTACATTTGAGCCTAAAATTATTACTCTTTATTATAGAAAAATTATCTGCCTGTGAATATGAACTAGGCACAATGAATATTTTTTTTTAATTTTGTTTACAACCATTTTTCAAGTAACTATTTAAAAGTGAACACAGGCGGTTCATTATAATAAATGGTTCGCCCTCCTTCATTGTATGGAACAAATTTTCACAACTCTCAAGTTTCAATTTTACATTATTTTTCCATTGAAATGTGCAAATCATTTTCAAAAAATTAATACTGATATGTTAAATATTGTATAAAAATAAATTGTAATTTGCCGAAATACGTTTGTTCCAGAATCGAAAATCTTTGGAAGCCTCTTTTGACTAGAAATCAAAAAATATCACAAAAAAGCAAACTTAACAAATAATAGAAAATAAAATATACATAATAATTAATAATTTAATATTATTATTAAAAAAATGTCATCACAATGAGATCGCATTTGTTGTTATATATTTGAACACAACTTTTTATGTCAATGATTCATGAATTAGAGCAAAAATAGCTTCATATATTATAACTAGTTTGATTTTTAGCCAGTCTATTCATTTCTATTTGTATATTATTTACTTCTATATGAAAATTTAAAATCAATTTATACATTTCTAGGTTGTACAACTGTGTTGTTATTGAGGCGCACGGGCGTTTCATTGTTAGAATTTTCATCTGCAGGTAATTGAACACTACTTTGAGCGTTATTACCTTCAAAGCCTGGATTTAATATGATATTTGGTACTAGTTCTATTATCTCCTGCTCCTCAATCACTAATAAAAAAAACAACATAAAACCATCGAATTTTAATGTTAAACATTAATATTATAGCAAAATTGTCTCACCACCGGGTATGCGGCACTCTTGGTATAGCATAAAGCATGTCCCTAAACCTAAAAGTATTAATGTTCCCATTACAATACCGACAGCAACCGCCCATACTCTTGTATCGAATTTATCTGCACCTTCCAATAAACGACGTGCCAATTCTGAATAAAATGCACGTCTAGAATAACAAATTACTGTTTCGCATTACATGAAACATACCTTGTTCTGGATAACTATTTAATGTTGTACCAAGTACTTCTGTTATTTCACCTTTTCCCAATTGATTGGTTGCCCAAATACGGAATTCATATGTGGTATTTGGTTTTAATTTGTACACTTCGATTTGTCGCTAATCAAAATATGTACATATCAATTAGATTTTCAAGTACAAATAAAGCGAATTCTGTATAATACTACGACCCACAATCGATTTTGTTGAAATTTTCAGTATATTATATATGTATGTATTCTCTATGGTGTAATGCGAAAACAAAAAGCAAATTTGAACCAAAACCTTTTCTAAATCTACGCCTGTACTGAAAGCTTTATCAAAATTGATGTGGTGTAAATAAATTGTTAATACATACACACACAGAGAGAAATAATAAAGGAAAAGAAACACAGACTACAAGGAGATAAGAACACGCAACTTACAGAATTTGGAGTGATATGATTAGGAGATATTGATAACCAATCACCATCTGTATAGGCCAAACGATATTGGGCAGTAAAATTAATAATAGGATAGCCCCCATTACCTTTCACTTCCCATACAATAAGAGCAATTATAGTGTTTGGTCTAACAACGACATTCGCCAATGCCGGTGGCGGTGCTACAAAAGCACCCAGTTTATTAAACACAAACATAAAGAAGCTACCAAACAATTGTACAAAAAGATACTACTGGCACTTACTTCGTACAAAAACATTGATTCGTGATTTCACATCTGAATTAACAACATTTTGTCGATTGCACGAATATATTCCACTGTCGTTTCTATCAACTTTTTCCAGAAATAGAGAACCATTTTTCAAAATACTCATGCGGGATACCTGTTCGTCTTCTCGTCCTTCTCTCACCCACATAACGTCGCCGGTCCGATGTATTGGGCATGGTATGGTTAAATTACGGCCAAAATCAACAGCAATGTGCTTAATATCATTAACATTTGATGAACCTGCAATAAAACGACAATGAATTATTTGTTAGTAATTATTGTTGAAATTAGTCCACCTTTTACAACAATTAGAAACAACGAACACAAGCAAAATACAAATAGCTTTGTATTATACATAATCCCATAGTAATAATATCACTTTTATTAACAAATAAAATGCATTTTACTCGTCTACAAGTTATTTGTCATGTTTGACAGTTAAACATTTTAACAACAACAACACCCACAAAGACAAGATTCGATTCAGGATTTTGTCAACCAGAAAACTACTCTATCTATCTCCTACGTCTTTGTAGAGCATTTGTAGAGGAAGCAAAGACAAAATAGAAAACGTATGTCGTTACTTGAATGTGGCCTAAATGAGTTTTATTGATCACCAATGATAAAGCCGGAATGGATTTAGTAGATTTAATTTTATATGGTTGGTATGTACCACTTTTCAATTCTGACATTGACAGAAAGTGTCAGAGTAGAAAGTGTATTTGCCTTGTTTATAAATTGTAAAATGTAACTGTTTACAAAACGTAAACATATAAAATATAAATGAAATTTAAAAGAAAAGTGTATAAAAAAGTCACTTTCAGTTATTATTTTTGAAATTTCTGCTTATAAAAGGTGTAAGTATCTTATTTGTTGTTTTGAGGTTAAGCACTGTTCTTTTTTTATAAATATTTTTTAGCAAAATTGCAAAATTCATAATATGATAATTATGTTATTTAAATTATAAATAATGATTGTACTTACCCATTATTTACATACTGTAATTGATAATGGACGTTGGATCATGTTCAAGGATATCTACTATTCATGCAACGTGCTTTTCTTGCAAATTTTTTAAAAAGTTTCACTTATTATTATTCAGTTACTAACTGTTAGATAAAGTGTTCACTATTAATGGCTTTCTGAATTACGATTGGTATGTTCTACACAGTTTTATATTCATTTACAATATAACCGGATTTATTTTTCTTATAAAATATATGTATAAGTAGATTTTACCCTTCAATTCGATTAGAAAAGTATTGAACTGATAGAAGAATATAACAGTAAATTAAAAAATTTGCTTTAGTTCCCTCAATAATTTAAATTAATTAATCCATATAATAAAGATTTATGAGTATAATATGTATTAATATGCAAGTTATCAGTTAAAACTTCTTAAACACCATAAAGATAACGTTGAATGACGTCGTCTCTCTTATGACGTCAGAGAAAAAATCGATAGCAATTAATTTGTTAAAGGAATTTTTGATCTATAAATAACACTTTTCAGAATACAAACATTTGTTGCTATTTGTTTATGTCCGAAACTATTTGATATCATATTTTTAGTAAATGTACTCAAAGAAAAAGAAACAATAAAATTGTTGTTAAGTTTCTGGCATGATCCCAATTATTCATAAAACAGCTAATTAAAATATAATGTAACTCATTTCATAACTTTTTTTTACGCAGAGTCTGATAAATATTCATATTCTTTGTACGTGATCATTTTCCTGTTTTAATTTAATGAGAAATTGAAATATGTACGCGTGTACAGCTAATAATTCAATTTTTATGTATCCAAAAATGTAATCATACATAAAAGTGAGATGATCCTATGCTTGTTGTATTTACTACTTAACTTCTTTTAGTCCACCGAAGTGTTTACACTTTACATACTATTTTTATGGGGGCGGTGAATAAAATGGATCTAACAGGCGCCGATACCGCGCACCATAGCGGCCCTAGTTACCTTTGACATTTAACCAGCTCCAGGCTCCAGCTGGGAGACAGCGAACCAGCATCCCAACTTTCCTCTCCAGTACATTATTCCTATCACATTCCAAGTTATTTTGGCCCTGTAGGTTTATAACATTATTTATTGCATTTTTTCTCTCAATTTTATTATATAATTTTTAATAGACTCTGAGATTGGATTTATTTTGGAGCAAACAATTTTTAGTGATACTATTTTAATTGGATTTATAAAATATTCCCAAAATAATTTTCAAGAGAATATTACTCGTAATATAGAAACTTAGTATATAAATATATTATCAGTACGGTAACATAAAACAGAATTGGAATTTTTTGTTTAAATCCGCATCCGCAAAACTAATAAACAAAGAAGTTGCGAACTGATCCAAAGTAAATAAATTATATATACGATGTTTAAGTATATGTTGTGTAAACAGAATTTTTTTTTATTTCCAATAAACAGATTTTATTACCAAACATATAGAACGACCTAAATTTAAGGAATCGAATAACTTTGAAAATTGAAATACACTTTCAATAAAAATTTTATATTATACCTATACCTATATAAAAATTTTGCCTGAGCCGGCAAACAGATTATAAATAGAAAGCGCAACACAACAGGTAGCATGATAATATGATCACCTACTACTACCTGTAGTTACTTATATGAATTGATTTTAGTTTGATGTTCCATGAAAGTGGTATTAAAAATAATTTGCATGTACTGTATGTATTTTGTTTTCAATGAAGAGTCTAATCTTATGTGGCAGACAAAAACAAAGAAAAGACAGGTGGATTGTGCAATACAAACATATATATGTATGTACATGTAATGTATTTCTATATCGTATTGCTTTCTGTTGAAACAATTCATATAGGCAGAAGGATCGGACTTCTCCCCCACGTTCCGTTTCGATCAATAAACCTTCGGTGGTCGTGGAGCGCCGTTTTGCACTTCGAAATTGACGGTCGACGACGGTGTTTTCCTCTGTATGTGGTGCGACTTGCTGAGAGTAACATTGTATACGTATATTCTGTGACGAAGACGACGTCGACGACGGACGTCCGTTACGATAACATAATACAATAGGGTACCCCGCCTCTTTTGTTGGGCGGTAAAATTTATTTCAAAAATTGATATAAAATGTAAAACCGTAACTTGAACTTGATTAAAATTTGATTTATTTTTAATATTCAGTGATTATTTTTTATATATGTTTGTAACTTTTTTCGGAGGGTATATGTACATATATTAAAAAAATATGAAATGAAATGAGTTATCTGGGTGTTAACTAAAATAGACTTAATTGAATGTAAGTTCTGTTTTTGGAAAAGTTGTGCAATCAAATAAATTAATAGAGAGCCACTCGAATTATTTATTAAGATCATTGTGTTTTTTTATGATAAGTATTGTCTGGATGATAAATTTGTTTGCATTAATTTGATTACTATATTACCTATGTACTTTTAAGGTTTCTGTGGTATAGAATTGAATTATTTCTGATTATACGTATATATATTGCATGATTGTGTATGGCTTTTATAATTAACAACACCATTAACTAAATTTTCAAATAATAAATGACCTACCACAACGGAAAAATGCATATTAATTCACAACTTGAATATATATAACGGAAAAATATTCGCTTTTTTTCTTTGCTTACAAAAGATTTTCCCATTTATTATTTTGATTCAAACAATTCACACTTGATTTTCTACAGTTCCTTTTGTTATTTTTATGTTTTTACATTTCCTTAGGCTACTAATTAAAAATCCCTCAACATTTCTTTGGGTCTCATACAATTGCATTTTTATATTCCAAAAAATGATGATAAAAACATTATTTTTTGATGTTTCAGTAACGAAAATGCTGCAGATTTGGATATTTTTTCGAATTATATAGAATTGAATAATAGTCCTCGTCAGTCATGCTCATCAAAGAATATCGTATTCCTCTACCATTAACTGTAGAGGAGTACAGAATTGCTCAGCTGTATATGATTGCTGTAAGCCTTATTTTTTTGTTATTATACATATATATTTGTTCCATGTTTTTAAAATTGGGTTAATGCTTGTATGAAATTTTATTATACAGAAAAAAAGTCGCCAAGAAAGTAGTGGAGCTGGAAGTGGTGTTGAAATTATAATCAACGAACCATATAAAGATGGGCCTGGCGGACAAGGACAATATACACGAAAAATTTACCATGTAGGAAGCCATTTACCCGGGTGGATAAAAGGAATTTTACCAAAGACAGCATTAATGGTTGAAGAGGAGGCATGGAATGCATATCCATATACAAAGACACGTTACACGTGTCCGTTTGTTGAAAAATTTTCGTTAGAAATTGAAACATATTATTATCCAGATAATGGACATCAAGACAATGTTTTCCAGTTATCTGGGAGTGATTTACGAAACAGGCTTGTTGGTTGGTATCTTTATTTTCTTTCATTCTAATTGTGATACAATCATATAACTATGTAGAATGTCGGAAAACTTGTGATCTATTTGTGTTTTTGTTTACAAATATAGATGTGATAGATGTTGTAAAGGATCAATTATATGGCGCCGATTATGTAAAGGAGGAAGACCCACTCTATTACGTATCAGAAAAATCGGGTAGAGGACCGCTTAACGTAAATTGGTTAGAAGAGTATTGGGAAGAGGTTCGTGGCAAGTCACAACCATTACCTAATGGAAAATCATTAATGTGCGCCTATAAATTATGTAGAGTGGAATTTAGGTATTGGGGTATGCAAACTAAAATTGAGAAATTTATTCATGATGTAGGTAAATACATTCAATTGACCATTTTAACTAATTTAAATCTATTTATAATTTGTTTTTCTTTCCCCTCTTATTCCTTATATAAATATAATAGCGCTTAGAAAAACAATGTTGAGGGCACATCGACAGGCATGGGCCTGGCAAGATGAATGGCATGGTCTTACAATGGAAGATATACGTGAAATTGAAAAACAAACACAAATGGCACTCAAACGGAAAATGGGCAAAATTGAAGGTGAAATAGGTTAGTAGTTTAAATTTTGGAATTCTATATTATTTTGGCATACGTCCAAATAAATTCCTAAAAAAACTCTTTCTGATCCGTTGCACAGATGAAGATGATAATCTGAATAATAGTACAGCAAAGGAGGATCCCGGAAAAACTCTGGCTGCCACTTTGGGTAGTATAGAAGTAACGGAAGACAGTCCATTATTGACGAAAAGTACAAATATACCAACAATACAAACAGCTGCCAGTTCCGATGCGGATTTATCACCGGAAGATGAACTTACTGTACCATTAAAGTGAGTTAATCCTATTTCAATTTATTAGTAGTATGATTTAAATAAAATAAAACAAAAAAATAGGCAAACAAACAGAGCATTACATTCTCCTAGTTCAACATCTGTGAAAAGTTTCGACTTACAAGTGGCAAATTGGCGTATTGAAAGTATTGGACGTGATTCAGAATCAGCGTCGGACGATGAATTTTTCGATTGTGAAGAAATTGCTGATTCTTCGTCATTAGCTAAATGGAGTTCATTGGATTTATTAACTGAGGAGGATCCTGATGCAACATCACCAACAGTCGTTGTTGAGACACAAGGTATTTTAAATTTTAATTAACATCAATACTACAACATCTGTTGTTAAAAAATTTGTTAATCACGATTTTTTGCTCGTTAAAAGTTACAGGGTATATATTTTACGTACATTTTATTTTTATAAAATCGTTTGGTTCATTAGATGACAGTATATTTTCACCATCATTCCTACAACGTGTGGCAAGTGAAAGGAATACTAGAAAAATGATGCAAAGAGGCAAAGTGAATTCATTAGATGTGTCACGACCCGATTCGCCTAGTGCTTCGCCAGGCCATTTACCATGTAATACGTCAGTGTTATTGCTAGTACTTCATGCTGGAAGTGTTTTAGGTAAAAATAAAATATCCATAAACTTAAAATAGTAGATTTATCATGTTTTTTTTTTATTTATTTTAATTTTAGATGCAAATGTTGATGTAGCTGCAAAAAAATCCGATGTAACTACATTTCGTGGTGCTTTTGAATCTGTTATGCGTCAGCATTATCCCTCATTAGTTGGACATATTGCTATCAAATTAGTGTCTTGTCCGTCTATTTGTACTGAAAGTTTAGGTATTCTTTCGAGGTAAAAATTTTACGACTTGATACGAGAATATTTTTATATTTATTTAACGTGTTTATTTAGTCTTAGTCCATATAGTTTCGATGTTTCACCATCATGTACAGATGTTCCTCAAATAACTCATGATTCCATACCGATTGGAGCCATACCGATTTTAGCAAGTTCCACAACTGATTATATTGATGCTGTTTCACGGACAATCAATGCTGCCAATGTCGTTTATCAGGGTAAATAATCTATAATGTTGATTGTAAACATGCCCATCTGAATTAATAATTATATTATTGGTGTAATTAGAATTTTTAAAGTCTGAAGAAGGTCAAGGTTTCTCTGGCCAAGTGTGTATAATTGCCGATTCAATTGGTTCAATATTAGCTTATGATGCATTATGTCGATCGACAAAATATGCATCTAGACACGGTAGCGAAAATAGTATTTTGGACAATAATCATCCTAAAGATGAAGTACAAATTAATGAAACTGGCTTATTATCCGCACCGCCACCACGTCGACGTTCCTCATCAACTAGTGAACAATCCGGTCAAGTTAAATTGGATTTCGAAGTGACTGATTTCTTTATGTTTGGTAGTCCATTAGCTCTTGTATTGGCTTACAGGAAAATATCCTCTCCTGACGATAAGACAAGTAAAATAATTGATAAAATGTCCATTTGATTTATAATTAATAGCGTTGTTTATGCGTAGATAATGTAACCCGTCCATTGTGTCTTCAAGTTTATAATTTGTTCCATCCAACGGATCCAGTGGCTGCACGTTTGGAACCACTTTTATCAGCTCGTTTCTCTATATTACCACCAGTGAATATAGCACGATATGCGAAATATCCATTAGGAAATGGACAACCGTATCATTTACGTAAGTTTATTGATTTAATTGTTATACTATTGCATGTTCGTTATATTATAGATATAGTTAGAAACAATATAGTTTGCTTAAAAAACACTTTCATGTCTATAGATACTGTCACGCTATGATTTGAAATATTTTCATAAATCGTCTTAAATTTGCCACAGTAAAAGTTTCTATAGTCTTGAAAAAAAAATCCATAAAGTTTATAGTTTTTCAATCAGGAATAAAACATTTAATTGCATGTATTTTTCACCAAATAACAAATTGGAATTTTGTCATGTTATTAATTTAAAACAATTATCAATTAGTGGCCACACGTTATTCATGGTATTTAAAAAAAAATTCGCTGTAAATATCCGCCACAAAAGACCTATAGTAGTATTTTAAAATATATCGCGCCATTACTAACTGCCTTGTATAACTTCTTCTAGTTGAAATTCTTCAAACTAATCCTCAAATGTTTAATGATACACCACAACCTAGACGTTTATCTGAAGTATCTATACAAAGTACAGTTTCTGGATTAATTGATAACATACCACTTCAAGCAGTCAGTGCTTGTAAGTATTTTCAAAATAAAATTATGTGTAGTAAATCCGTGTTCTACATGTCCGTAAAAACTTGTTTTTGGGGATCACAAATTTCAAAAAAAAAAATGATACCCAAAATCAAATTATAATAAATATGTTTCCCAGCAAGAATAAAAATCATTCTTTCGACCATCTGTTTGATTTGCTTTCTAATTTCTTAAATAAGCTTGCTGCATTTGCCAGCGTTTTATTAATTTTTATATTTTAATTTAGGATGTAACTGTATGTAAAATTGTTACAATAAAATTACAGTACAACAAAAATGGTGGGGTGGAAAACGTATGGATTATGCACTGTACTGTCCAGAAGGTTTATCAAATTTTCCAACAAATGCTTTGCCCCATTTATTCCATGCCAGTTATTGGGAAAGTTGTGATGTAATTGCATTTATTTTACGGCAAGTTGGTGGTATTGAAGCTACACCAATTGCGGGTAATGAAGACCGTGAACCGAGTTTCCGACCGGGACAACCGCGTGAAAAATGGATACGAAAGAGGACATCAGTAAAACTAAAAGTACATTATAATCCTAAATTCTATTTTTCTTTTTTGAAATTAATATGATTCATTATTAGAATGTGGCCGCAAATCATCGTGCCAATGATGTTATTGTACGTGAAGGGGCACCACAAATCCTATCGGCACGTTTCATGTATGGACCATTGGATATGATTACACTGACTGGTGAAAAAGTTGATATACATGTTATGCGTGAAGTACCGGTTGGTGAATGGACACAAATTGCAACAGAAGTGACTGATAAAACTGGACGTGTCACTTATACTATACCGGATGATAAATCTTTGGGTTATGGTTTATATCCAATAAAAGTAAAACAATTATTTACATACATACAATTTAAATTGATAAAAAATTTGTTGTTCTAGATGGTTGTCCGTGGTGATCATACATCTGTTGATTTCTTTTTGGCTGTGGTACCACCAAAGACTGAATGTATTGTATTTAGTATTGATGGTTCATTTACTGCCAGTATGTCTGTAACTGGACGCGATCCAAAAGTACGTGCTGGTGCTGTGGATGTTGTACGACATTGGCAAGAATTGGGATTTTTAATTATTTACATTACTGGTAGACCAGATATGCAACATAGACGTGTTGTTTCATGGTTATCCCAACATAATTTTCCACACGGTTTAATTTCGTTTGCTGATCGACTATCAACTGACCCACTTGGACATAAGGCTGCATATCTTAATAATTTAATACAGGTATTAGATGAGTAAATGGGCTTATAATATAATTTTCTTCATTGGTTTGTTTATTTAGAATCATGGTGTACTTATTCACTCGGCTTATGGTAGTGCCAAAGACATAAGTGTGTATACATCAATAGGTTTAAAACCGAAACAGATATTTATTGTTGGTAAAGCATCAAAAAAACAACACAATCAAGCAACAGTTTTAACAGAAGGCTATGCTGCTCATTTAACAATGTTAATGTCCCATGGTGGTAGTAGACCAGCTCAAGGTAATGCACGTATGGTTATACCAAGAGGTTATTTCGGTTTACCAGGACAGAGTTTTACTCGTCGACGAAGGTAATTAATACAATCTATATATTTTTTTATTAAATACTTTCATTAAATAAATGTGTTAGTTTTTTCGATATTTTTTTCTTTTTATTCTTATTGATTCTTCTGTAGACCAACGGAACAATTGTATTAGATAATGAAACAAAAAAAAATCTCTATAGTTTTGGGTAGAATAAAATTTGCATGTGGTGGTTAACACTTGTTTCAGTCACGACACGGGAATCGCTTCACCTGTTCGCAACAGTGGCTTTCTCAAACGCAAGGTTTACATTAGTCACGTGTAACACTACTAAATACACGTAGTATTTCATATTAACGGTAATTATTTTGTCTGATGACGCCTTTATTATAATATTACCATCTTATGCACAATGTATTCTCCTTGTAGATTATATTTTTGCACTTAATGTTTTGTATTTTACTATTTTTTTCCTACTAACGAAAACTAGTTTGCATTTTTTCCATTAATTCTTTTTCATAAAACTTAGGTAATATGTATTTATAAACTAAAAGCTTAAAACAACTTTAAAAATTTTATACCAAACTACCTATCTACTAAAATATAAATAACAAATGACTAATTTAAACTAAAATTCTATAAAATGATAAATAATAAAATATGAATCGATGTTTGTCTTTTTTTGTTAATGAAACATATTAGAAACTGAATCAATATTTTAAGTTTTGTATCTATAAGTTTCTGATATGTTTGAGAAAGCTTCAAATAGTTTTGTATGCTTTAAATTTTGTTAAAAAAGGTCTCGAATTTATTTTAAAGATCTTAAAGAAAAGTTTCATTAAAAGAAAGTGTAAAACGTTAGTTCATCTGTGTAAAATTTATTTGTTTTTGCAGTAGATCCGCAAAAAGAGCCACATCTTTCCCAATTGCCAGTGAAATACCTCAAGTGGAACGTTCACTAAGTACTCGCCGTTATCAGTTGCCAAAACCTATTCTGTCTATTTCAACTATGGCTAATAATTCCAGTTAAATATAAATTATAATATAAAAAACATGACGTAAATGTAGAATTTTTCAAATATTAGTTGTATTTTTTTACAATTCTTGCAAACTAACTTTTAATGTGTCTAATTATAATTATAATTACATTCCAGGTAATTGGTCACAATTTTCACAAATAAATAAACAGATTTAACAGATTGTACCTGTTCTGTTATGTTAAATATGCTCAATAAGTAATTTTTTAAAGAAAGAATGAACTAGCTTGTTTATCTTGGTAGTAATTGTATTCTATGTAAATAATAAATGTACCATATTAGAGATAATTATTATATAAATTGTTGAATAAAAATTAAAATATCATATTTTCCACAGAAATAAATACATAATTAAAATTAATAGACATTTGATATTGGATACGTTACAATAATATGTATATGTATATGATTCTCTTTGGTAAATTAACGTTAAATAAATTATGAAATGTTTATTTTCTTACAATATATATTTTGAAGAAATTATAATTGTTATAATTAGAACTATAATATGTATCATATATAGATTTATATATATATATAGAGGACAACAAAAAGATAAACTGATACCTATATACAAAAATGTGTTACCTGGTGTAGAAATATATTTCTTATATTTTGTACTATTTAAAAATATAAAACTGTTAGAGTTAAGTTTGCATAAAACTCCTTCTCAAATAAAGTGGTACTCTAATAATTATAGTAGGTTGTGATAGATTCTAAAAAGATTTTAAGAAAGTTAATGTATATTTCACTACTTATATGTATATATGTATGTACGAAATTGTTGCAATAAATGATAATTCCGGATTAATAGTTCCAATTTTTATGTTTCAGTACGATCTTATTCATTTTGAAAGTGCCGCCTAAATAAATTACAAATTTATAAATTAAAGAAATCTATAAATAGATTTGAATATTTTAAATTTGAGGTTATAAACATATTTACACATATTTATATTTTACACATATTTTATAAAATACTCAACTTAAAATAACATGAAAATTCTAAATAAAGTACTCTAAATAAATATGATTATTCCATTTATACAAAATTATCAATAACTTGTAATATAACAAAAATTATTGCAAGACTACGTTTATAAGATACTTTCGGTTATTTAACTGTAGTTACAATTTTCCTTATTTATTTTATTAAATTTTATTTATTTTGTAGAATCATGATATAGACAGTGTCGAAAAATGAGTGGTGAAATTACAGTTAATCCCTTAGCAAATAACCCAACAGCAGCTTGGATTCAAATATCCAAAACCCAAAAAGTAATAAAAATCAACGTTAAACCACCCTCAAAACCAGTAGAAAATAACAGGCTACGTTTTGTATGTATGAGCGATACGCACTCATTAATACGAAATATAACGTTTGATGTACCTGATGGTGATGTATTTATACACGCAGGAGATTTTACGAAATGTGGCCAAAGAGATGAAGTTATACAATTCAATAAGTGGTTAGCTACTTTGCCACATAAACATAAAATTGTGATAGCTGGCAATCATGAATTAAGTTTTGATGAGAAGTTTGCACATATCTTTAAAAAGAAATTTGCTGCACAAATTAAAGATGAGGTGCCAAATTATGGAAATACGAAGGATAATATTTGTGATGCAGTTAATACTCAAAATATTCGGCAGTATTTAACAAATTGTATTTATTTAGAAGATTCTGGTATCGAATTGTATGGAATTCATATTTATGGCTCGCCCTGGTTTGAAATTAAATGTCTAATAAAAATTTCCCATAAAAAGATGCTTTTTTTAGGCAACCAGAATTTGGAAATTGGGCTTTTAATGTACCACGTGGTGAAGCTTGCCTTTCCAAATGGAATCTAATTCCGGATAATACTGATATATTAATAACTCATACACCCCCAATTGGTCATGGTGATTTAGCGTGTTCAGGAGTTAGAGCTGGATGTACAGAATTATTAACAACTGTACAGCAAAGAGTCAAACCGAAATATCATATTTTTGGTCATATACATGAAGGCTATGGTGTTACGTCAGATGGTAAAATTATATTTATTAATGCTTCTACTTGTGATATTAATTATATACCTAATAATATACCGATAGTATTTGATGTACCTTTACCAGAGGGCCAGTCTAAATTATAATCAATTTGCTTTAAAAATCTTAATTTTAGGAGCAAACAATCATGTTTTTTATTTTTTTATATTTTATCGAATTGTAGTAATTTTTTTGTAGTGAAACTATTTATTCTAAAAATATGTATTTTAGACAAAATTATACAGGTGTAAAAACATATTTTAATATACACTTCAAAAAGTTATCTCGGTTGTGTGACTATTTAGTAATTTTATGATTTTATGATGTGTATTTAAAAATAGAAATAATGAATTTGAACGATTTATTTGAAAATATAAACATTTGAACAATTTTTAATCAGCAGATTATTTTAATAACAACTATAATCTTTTAATTTGTCTGCTTACATTTAATCTTTACTACAATAACTTATGAAAAACAAATTTTAAATAAACATCGCAAGCAAATATCTAATAATACTTAACATAACACTAAGGAATCGTTTGTTTTTAACAATTTTGGCACAATTTCATCCAACAACTTTTTATTTATCGTTCTAAAAAATTGTCACATAAAATATATATTATATAAATATAAAAAATTATTACTTACAAGCTTTGTGTAAGATCATCATTCGTATAATATATGCCCCAATCCAACATTCGACGCTTAATTGCCTCACGATCTTTGGTTTCTAAATTGTTGAGAAAATTTTCAGGCGTACCGTCTTTATATAAAAGACTCAGAAATAGTCGTAATTTACCCATAAGGATCATATCTTCAGCTTTCAGTTGCAAACATTTATCATTTGCATAATTTTCTGTTTTACATTCATGACAATGAAAAGTGGGAGTCAATAAACAGAATTTATCCAAAAATCCTAAACATGGTAAGTGAAAATTACGGCCACACGGTTTACAACGAGCTGTATCAATCATCATGTCTTCGTATTGAGTTTTACAAATGCAATCTAACACTTGTATTGTAGATGCAAAATCTGAGGAAACATCGCTTAAGCCATAACGTGAATCTATAAAAGTCGATTTTATTTTTGTCTCAAACTTATATTCTTAATAGGTATATACCATCTTGTATAGTTATTCCACTGACATTCAATAATTTGTTTTTTGGTTCTTTCAAAATGTCATTATTATTCATTTCATTCTTCTTATATGACTTCTTTGATGATTTAATTGGTGAAATACTAAGAAGAGATTTGTTTTGCTCCAAATCAATGTCATTGTTTGTTTTATTAGAAACATGGGAAACACCTGCACTCGAGACGCTCAATGCCCTATTTTTAAACTAAAAAAAATCCTAAGACTTTCAAAATCAAATATTTTACTAAATTTACTGTTTCTCCCGTGGCGCGCATTGCTAAACTTTGATATCCAGTATGAATCTTCGCTAACGTTTTAAAATCGCCAATCATTCTCAAACAGTAGCTGCTTGAAGATGGACCAAAATATGGTGGTTCATAATTCTCTGGTGTGTCTATCAACATTTATTAAAAAGTTGTTTACTTTTCATACTTTTTTAATAAATGGCTTACCATCGTAATAAGTAAACTCGACTATAGGTTGATTCTCTTTACCTAATTTTGGATGTTTTCCTAAATTTTTTAACATTGTAAAAAAGTATTTAGTTTCATCTTTTAACTCTCCAAACTTATCCACTACATTGTTTTGAGTATCAGAATATTTTATGGTAAATTTATAATATTCCGTAATATCCTCCTTCTCTTTAAACATTAAGTGCAGCTCTTTGAGCTATAAAACTAATAATTAATATTGTTACTTGTTGGAATATGTAACAACTTTACATAATTCTTATCAATTGCATCGATAAGAGCTGCGGCCCATCCATGGTATTTACGAAGAATAGGATTCTTTGCTTTACGTTTAAATACAACGAATGGAACGTCTTCAAACTCCTTTGATTTGAATTCATCCTCAGATAGCGGTATTCTTCTGTATAGTATATTTAAAACAGCAATACGTATTAGATCCTTTATGTATCGTTTTGAAAGGGCCATTGAAGTGCAGGCATTTTTAACTTCGATATTATTCATTGTCTAAAAACGCAAAACGCTTAATACTAATAACTAAACTTTTTAATTAATTTACCAAATTCAGAGATGCATTCATTTGGCTGCACATAGACATTTTTAGCTCGATTTTTACAAAATAGTTTCAAATTTCAAAATGGCTGCGATATACTACTCGTATATAGGTTCTTCTCAATAATATTTTTTTGTTTTCTTTATCAACTTTTCTTCCGCTATCATTTCAAATAATAAAAAAAGAAAAATGTTTCTTTAGAACATTGCATTAAAGAAACATTGCATTGATTTTGCTCACCAATATTCAAAAAATTATTTGAGTTCTTCAAAACTTAAAAAGTTGACGTTAGTTGGCTTTGAACAATCGAATTTTGAAACAATTAAAACATATGAACTTAGCTGTTAAAATTGGCGCCAAAATTAAAAATGTTTAATTTATCTGTGGTCTAATAATGTTATTATAAAGACAATGTTGTAAATAACCACGATGTAAATAACAAACGTTCTATTCATTATATTATAAAATGAAATAGCTTAAATAGGTAAGGGTAAAACTGTCTTCACGACGATGAAAATACATATCTGTTTTATTCTTTTAAAAGCAATAATTTATTAACTGATTATTTAAAAACACGTTATAATGTGGTATTTAAATAAAAAACAATCAGTTATTTTGAAAATATTGTATAATATGTAAATCTTATTTAATAAAAAATCAATAAACTATAATTGCGTTCTTCAACATTTACTATCGCTAATAGTGGCCACAGTCCTTACTAAGGATTGAAATGTATTTTTACTTTTTTGATTGTGGTGGTTTTCGTTCTTCATCTGATCCTAATACGTTTTTCTGTACATCTTGAAAATCAATTTGTTGTTCCTTCATTGCCTTCTAAAACAACTACATACATGTATTGATTCTTTCAACTAGCCATACTTGAACTTACTTTAACACATGTTTGATAAACTTTAAACATTGGAGCACACATAGAATCATTTGTATTACCTTTTAGGAAATGTTCTGCAAACCAAGTGTTAAAACAGGCATCATATTCTTTTTTGAGATCATTACATGCTTCCCCTATACTGTTCATTTTGTTACACGTTATTACAACAATCAACAAGTACTAACCAAGTTTGTGTGATATCCACAATTAAATTACGTTAAAATACGGTCATTCCCCTATAATGAAAATCAATGTACCATCAAATAATTTATTAAATCATTATTGTGAGAAAATATCATTTTTCCAGCATTAAAAAATCATTATTCATAATTCTCAGAAACAATACAAGACATACTTTGTAGAAGTCTGTTCTTTTAAAATTTTATGTCAAACAAGGAAAACCAAGTGAAACTTCTGTCTTTGCTTAAGTCTGTTAAAAAAAACAACATAACCTTAAAACACGTGTTAAATTTCTTCTCATTTTTTAAAACAAAAATTTCTAAATGGTGAAATGGTTCGTAAACAAAATAATCAGTTACCAGACAATTTACCTCAACTACAAAATTTAATAAAACGTGATCCAGCTTCTTATCATGAAGAATTTTTGCAACAATATCAACATTTCCAAAACACTTTGGAAGCATTTCAATTATGCCCAGAACAACCAAATAAAACACTTGATGATTTGGTAATGTTTATGGCCCAGGTGGCCCAATGTTACCCCAAAGAGTTGGCTTCATTTCCACAAGAACTTATCGACAATTTACAGAAGCATAATACTGTTTTAGATAATAATATGCGAATGAATTTTTGTCGTGCATTAATATTGCTGAGAAATAAGAATTTGTTGGCTCCCACTGATTTATTGGAACTGTTTTTCCAATTGTTACGTTGTCAAGACAAGGCATTGCGTACTTTTTTGGAAAATCACATAATAACAGACATAAAAAATATCAATTCGAAACACAAAAACGCGAAACTGAACAGTACATTGCAGAATTTTATGTATACAATGTTAAAGGATACAAATAAGCGTGCTGCAAAGATGTCTGTGGATATTATGATTGAGTTGTACAAAAAGAATATTTGGAACGATGCTAAAACTGTTAATGTTATTGCAAGTGGTTGTTTTTCTAAAATTGTTAAAGTTATGGTTGCTTCATTGAAATTTTTCCTTGGCAAAGATCCCGATGAACCAAATTCAGACAAATCAGATTCTGAAGATGAAGTTGACCCTAGAGAGGTGATGATGGCCAATAAAGTAAATAAAAAGACGCGTAAAAGAGAAAAACAGCTAAATAAAGTTAAGAAACTGGCCTCCAAAGCGTATAAAAAGAAAGCAAATGCGCCTGTGTTTAACTTTTCTGCTATTCATCTAATACATGATCCACAAGGTAACTGATTAAAGATTTAATATGGTATTTTACTAAACTATTTTCCATTTAGGTATGGCTGAAAAACTATTCAAACAGCTAGAATCAACTAATCAACGTTTTGAAGTGAAATTAATGACTCTGGACGTAATTTCCCGTTTAATTGGTCTACACAATTTGTTTGTTTTTAATTTCTATTCGTACATTCAACGATTTATGCAACCACATCAAAGGGAAGTCACCAGAATTTTACAATTTGCTGCACAGGCCAGTCACGAACTCGTTCCACCTGACGTTATTGAACCAATTTTAAAAACATTGGCCAATAATTTCATAACAGAACGTAATTCTTCCGATGTTATGGCTATAGGATTGAATGCTGTTAAGGAAATATGTTCAAGATGTCCATTAGCGATGGATGAAGATCTGTTACGTGATTTGGTTGAATATAAATCGTATAGAGAACGTTCAGTAATGATGGCTGCACGATCATTAATTCAATTATTCCGTACTACACGACCGGAATTATTGCATAGGAAAGATAGAGGTAGACCAACAGAAGCTAGTGAAGAATTGGACTCATTAAGTTACGGAAAAATGAATGCTAAAGATTATGTGCCAGGAGCTGAAGTTCTTTTAGAAGAGACAAATGAGGAGATTGAAATTAATTCTGAATCAGATTCAGATGATGATCAATGGGTGGATATTCAGCATTCAGATGAAGAAATTGATGAGGAAGACAATGAAAATGTTGAAGAGGAAAGCGATGAAGAGGATGGTAATTCATCAGACGAAGAAAACAAAAAATGTGGTCCAGAGTCAGAAAAACAACCTAGGAAAGTTTTAAAAGCTAAAAGATTGTCTGAGAGGAAAGATTTAGCGAAAAAAGTTACTATTGAACGGCTTTTAACCGATGAGGATTTTAAACGTATTGATTTAGCCAATGTACGTAAACAAGTGCAAAATAAAAAAGGCGTAAAAAGAAATGTAGTTGAAACGCAAATTGAGGTACCCTCCGATTTGGTTAAATTGAGTGATATTGAAAATATTTACAAAAAAAGAAAACATGATAAGGAGACTAGAATTGAAAGTGTGAGAAAAGGGCAAATGGATAGAGAAAAATTTGGATATAAAGATGGACGAGTTAATATTCATTGTTCGAAAACTAATCGTGAAAAGAGGAAAAATAAGAACTTCCAAATGGTGAAACATAAAGTAAAGGGAAAGGTGAAAAGGAGTTTTAAAGATAAACAAATTGCATTGAGAAATCATTTAATAAAATTGAAGAAAATGAAATAATACATTATGTTTGTTTTTAATGTAAAATAAACTAAATTATTTAAAAGTAGTGTTTTTAATGTTTTCCCCACTCTTTACAGTTGGTACTGCAATAGTTGCGTATGCGGTGCATTGTTGCACGTGTTCACATTTGACAATTGCCAGCTTCAAGTTAGCGATTAATTTTCATGTAATAAAATTCAAAAAATGTATTAAACGATAACAAATTTTTATAAAATAATAGTTAAAGTGAAAGAGCATCGTTCTACATAAATATATAAATAAAAATACAAAAATGATTAAATTTAATATTAATAAAAAATATTTACCCTTAAAGGCACATTATTTTTTATTCAATGGGGGTAAGAATGAATATTTTTAATTATTTTTTTAATTTGCAGTATATTTAAGCTAAAATTTTTTCTTAAATATTTATTGTACATTAATAATCATGAACTACTTAATTTAAAAGTGAAAATCGCTTTGTAAGTAGCGTTGAAAGTTCACGTAATTTAAACACTTAAGTCTTATGTAAATTTACAAAATTTTATTATTTTAAAGTATTACATTTTATAATGACGAAATATATAATAAAAATTGTTTTGTAAATTGATATTAATAAAATTCACTATATTATGTGGCTTATTCGCTTATTTGATAATATGTAGATAATTATATTATGGATAATAATTAGCATTATTCTAGGTATTATTATGTTATACCTTTTTACATTAAATACAATGCTGACAACATACATATGTATAATGTAATATTGTTTTGCATTATGGAAATATATTGCTGATATTTGAGTTTTATTTTTATTATCCTCAACAATTTTTATTATGAAGTCATTAAAATTTCATCATGTAACACTGGAAATTTCAAAGTTTCAAAGTACAATTTTTATGCTTGTCATTTATTTCACAGGAACTGGGCCGGTAATGTCTTTTTTGAGCATTTATGCCAGGCAATTGGGCTTTTCTAGTGCTGTTGTTGGAGTAATTTACACAATTTTACCAATATGTGGCCTATTCGCCAAACCAATAGTTGGTGCACTTGCCGATCGCTTTAAATGGCAAAAGAAATCATTCATAATAGCTCAATTAATAATTGCCATTACATATATAGCTATATTTTATTCACCTCATCTTCCAATTAACGAAGAAGTACAATATAATTGTGATTATGGCGAGGCTGATTTTGTAACACTACCAATTTATAATGTAAATGATTGTTTTATGAGAAATAATAGCACAAAACAATGTACTGTAAGACATTTATTAGTTAATAATGAAATTCAGTTACTAAAAAAGATAATTTTCCAGTTGGATTGTGCCTTAAATGAAGATTTCATCAATACCATATGTGTAGATTGGAATGAAACACAGTATTGTCCTCCTGAACGACCTGAACGTTTACAATTTTTAGCAAATGTGCCAATGGGAAAAGCCGAATTATTTCAAGATCGAGTGCATTTTAAAATAAGTAGTTTAGAATTGAATGGTAATGAAATTGGAAGTGCACAATTATGTCCTAGTGTAAAAATTGCAGTCAACTGTACAGCAGAATGTAATGATTACGATCTGAATGACGTCATTTCACAACCAGCTATTGATGGTAACGAAGCCTATAATTTATATCAATTTTGGGTATTTCTTATGTTTATGGTTATATCATGGAGTGCTCAAGCGGTTGTGGTTAGTGTTGGAGATGCGATCTGTTTTGAAATACTCGGTAAGTTCTAAACGTGATCACATCAAATTAAAATTTTAATTAGAAACTATTCTGTTCTCATCTAGTTTAGAATATAAATTATAATTTGACTTCAAGGTCGATTTTAAACCCATAAAAAGAACTTAATGATGATTAATTCAATTAAATTTATAAATTTAGACCGGCTGATAGACGAGTTTATTAAATTAGACTACAATTTATATAATAATATATAGACCGCTTCAAAGTGGAACAAAAAACCACAGTAATTTTATGGAATTTTATTAAGAGATATTAAAAAAATCATAACTTCTAAAAGAATGGTTGATTTCTGGTGAATTTCATCACCATATCGTAACACCATTGTGTTTGATCAGCACAAATCATATGACCAGCATTTCGTACTAAAATTTCAGTTAAATTTCCAGCCTGTTTCACGTAACCGGCTAAATATTGATCGACATTCCAAATATGTCTTTGTGCCTTTTTGTATTCATCATTTCCATTGAATTGTAAATTTTGTAAACTGTTAATAACTAGTGGATATGCAAAAATGATATCCAATTGTCCATTATAAATCAATACACGATAATTGTTTAATAAATCTGATAGTAATGGGGCCACACTTTGCATCACATCATTTTCCAAATTCTCTTGTACTGTATTATCAAGATGAAGTGTTGCATTACCAACATGCAACGCTGCTCTAACATCATCTCTTTGCATATATTTCATAGCATATTTTAATTCCAAATTATTCTCATTTATATACAAATAATTATAAACGTTGGTAAAATCTGTGATATTTTTAAATAATGTTGAATTGTTCTGCAAATTTCCATTAATTAAATCATTATAAATGCGATATGCTTGTGTATAATTTTGATTTTTTAATGCATTCAGTATATCTTGTTCGTATTGTTGAAATATTGTTATTTGATTAAAATCAATCAAACCAATTTGATACAAATATTGACTATATTGGATTTGATTTATTGGATCTATGAAACCATTTTGAATTGCTAAACCTTTCAAATTGATTGATGGATTATTTGCATTCTTCTCATGTATAATATGACTTAACGTAACAATTGTTTTTGCTGCATACGATTCACCAAATATAAAAAAATCATTTCGTTTCAATTCTGGAAACATTATGAAAAATTGTTCTAATCCATTGTATAATTCATTAACGATTTGTGTTTGATTTTTTGCATATCCATTTGTCGTAAAACTAAAACCTATATAAAAATTTACGAGAACTTGTTAATTTCGTAAAGCTGTAAATTATTTTTCAATTTACCTGAACCTACAGGACTATCAATATAAATAACTGAATTCATTTTTGTCCATGCATACGGCCTTAATTCTAATCCTTTTTGACTCTTCGCTTTGTATGGTCCATTTTCAGCAAATAATCCAATTAATGATGTAACACTGAATGCTCCTTGCAACCATATTATTACCGGATCATTTTTATAATCATTTTCCGAAGGAAAAAACGTAAAAAACATATTTGAATTAAATTGTTTATTTACTGTAAAATAACCGGAATAACTTTTTATATTTTTAAAACCATTGAAATAATTTTTAGCGGCTCGTAAAGCCGCTTCGGTTCTATTTGCTTCTAATAATGGTGTTAAGATTAATGGTAATCCGGGATCATCTTGTATATTATTGTTTTCATCGTTAAAATTTGTTGTTAATTTAGTATGTATTACATTTATAACACAAAATAATGTTAACGTAAACAGTTTCATGGTAAATTGAATGTTTTACTAGTTTTTTATCCGGTCAGTATACAAGAATAAACTTTTATATACTGGTTGTTGTTATCGTTAAACTGACCAGTTGTGTTATTTATTTATTTAATGCTTAAACAAGAATTATCTTATGATTCACATAGAAAAATTCCTTATTCGATAACCTGTAGTGGCTAATTTATTTATATCCTTATAAACATTATAGTTAATATATAATGTGAATATTTACGTAAATATTCTTACAAATATTACATTTTTTAGCTGACAAACCCAACAAATATGGGGCACAACGTTGTTTTGGTTCAATGGGATGGGGTATAATATCGATAATAGCTGGTTTCCTGATGGATTCATTAAGTAATGGCCAAACATCGAAAAATTATATAGCTTCATTTTATTTGGGTGCAGCTTTTTTAATTTTAGACTCATTTGTATCGTACAAATTAGATGTAATTTAAAGTAAATTATTAGTTAACGAACCAAGAATGATTTGATAACTTTTTAAGGTGACTCAAACTTCGTTATCAGTAACAATAATAAAAGATATAAGTAAATTATTAGGCAACATAAGAATTTATGTCTATTTAGTATGGTGTATATGCATTGGTTTATTTACATCATTAATATGGAACTTTTTATTTTGGTTAATTGAAGATTTAGCAGCAAATCAAGACTGTGATATGCAACAATGGGTGAAATCGTTGGAAGGAATAATTGTGGCCGTCCAATGTTTGATTGGTGAAGTGCCATTCTTCTTTTTCTCCGGATGGATTATAAATAAATTGGGCCATATTCATACAATGACTTTAATTATGGTATCGTTCGCTGCGCGACTTTTATTATATTCAGTTATACCAAATCCATGGTGGTTTTTACCAGTTGAATTATTTAATGGTTTAACATTTGGACTGTTTTATGCTTGTATGGTGTCGTATGCCAGTATTTTAGCACCGTCTGGCACTGAGGCCACCATGCAAGTACGAATAATTTTTTGTGATTATTTCGTTATCAATTTGTTCACATTTTTTTTATGTCAGGGACTGGTTGGAGCACTATTTGAAGGTGTGGGTGTATCAATTGGTAGTTTTACAGCTGGTTTAATGTACGAACAATATGGTGGTCAATGGACATTTGGAATATTCGGCCTAACAGCTCTGGGTTTGGCGGTTTTACATAGTGTTGTACAATTTATAATTAGTAGAATTGAAGGTAATATTAAGTCACCAGAAGAAAATAAATAAAACGTTTTTTATGAAAAATATTTACAGTATTAGGTGACGGTATTTTTATGTATTTTTAATAAATAAAGTTTATTGAAATGTTTATTTATCATCATTTTAATATGGAAGTTTTTAATAATAAAATGTTACAATGGAATCTAGATAAATAACTGACATTATTACTATTTAAATATTTTAATCCAACAACCAATGGTGTTTTAAACTATAATTATTTTTATCATACATTTTTCTAATTAGTCTTTTTAGTAAAATATTACGTTTTTTCAATTATTTTAACTTCCATATGGGTTTTGATGAATAACACATTTTATTAAATCATATTTTTCCATTTCAAGTTAAAGAAAGTTTTGTTTATACACCATTTATATTGTATAACGTTCTATTAGTTTGAAGTTCACATATCGTCATTAAATTTATTTATACTTGCCTTAATTTAGTCTATTTAAATACTCATATTTAAATTTTAAATCAGGTCGTGGAGGTTATACATTACCTACAGAGCAAAAATGTGAAGATCTTCGCCAAGCATTGCCATTAGTTCACAGTTAATGGAAGGATAATAAAAGGATACATTTTTTATTTATTAATTTAGATTGTAGTAAGTTAAACAAAAAAACAGGGTTTACTTTATTATTTTTCAAATAATATTAAGTAGGTGATATATTAAAGCCAAGTGGTATTCAGTGAATCTAAAACTTGTATAAAATTACTTTTATTTTAAAATATGGTAAAAAATACTTACCAACTTACCATAACGCATTAACGTAACCAGTGATACTATAGGTATTAGTTAAAAAACTTTTTATTGAATGTTAATTCTATAATTTTAAACAATAGTATAATAATCTTATCATTTTTGACTTTTTATGATTATATTGTTACAAATATGTAGGTACTTAACGATATCATTTTATAAGCATTTATTTCTTAAAAAAAAATCGCACACTTTACTCTTTTGTTACTTTGTTTGTATTAAATACTCTTGTTTTCATTTAATTATACGAGTTTCTAATGCAAGGACGACCACATTGTGTCGATAATCGAATGTATTATTGTAATTATCCAATCTAATCATGAATATATTTATAATTTTTAGAATAAATATAAAAATGGAGTTGTTTTGTAGTTCCTCGAAATTTTTGTTATATTTATTATATTTATTTGGATTTATAAAAAAATTAAATTTTTTAACTATCTATTTTTATTTGTTTTTGATTATTAAATTGTATTTTGTAAATGAATCGTTGTTTGATTTATTTCTTCACTTAACTATTGAGCATCAATAAAATTATTTATGAGCCAAAAGTGCCGTTGAAAAACGTTTAGAATTTATGCCAAATTACTTAAGGTGCACTATGAGAAATGCATTTAAAAATAGAGTCTATTATATACGTGAATCATTCTCTATTTTTTTGTTAAATAAAGATAAACTTCGCCGTTTGGAAATTTTCTACAAACACCTAGAAATTAAATTAAGTATGTAAATTAATTTTAAAATGTTTTGTAATGGAGGTATCTTTAAAATTTGAAATTTTTAAAGAGCGTCTTTGTAAATAATGTAGAGCGCAAGTCAATCGAAAATGTTTTGAATTAGACTGCAGATACGCGCTTCTTACTCATTTCTTTTGAATACATCATTAAGAATGTTTTAATAGTTAATTGTGCAATTGTGTTTTGATAACAACTATTTAAACGAATATCATTTAAAATGTTTGATGATATTCGACGAAAGGTCAGTTTAAAATTAATTAAAATTAAATATAGAAATTCGTATACATTTTGATTCTCTACGTGGGAGGTAAAAGTAAGCAACATTCTTTTTTAAATATGTAACAGGATGTATCCAGAAAGAAAAATTATTAAAAATAAAATCTATATATTCAACTTTCACGCACAATTATCTAAAAAAAGTCAAAAGCCACAACGATGTTATTTTAATAAATTAAATGATTATAATAAATATTACTTTCTATTCTAATATTATTTTTACATGCACGTTAAACTAATTAATTTAAATAGATATATAATGTTTACAGTTCGAAACTGATGGATACGTTATAATAGAAAATTTCTTGGATGCGACCGAAGTGGAACAGCTTAAAAATGAAGCTAATAATTTAATTAAAAAAATTCCTGATGAATCAAAGCGTTCAATTTTCAGTACAACGGAATCGGAAAGTCAACAAGTATGGAAAACAATTCATTTACATATATAAAATTGAATAGCCACTTTCTTTGTTATAGAATAAAGATAAATATTTCCTGGACAGTGCCGATAAGATAAGCTATTTCTTTGAATCGAATGCTTTAGGTTCTAATGGTGAACTTTTAGTCGATCCCCAAATATCTTTAAACAAAATTGGGCATGCATTGCATGAACTCAATCCAGTTTTTCGACGTTTCACGTTTGATGAGCGCATCAAAGAGGCCTGTTTTCAGTTGGGATTCGAAGAACCCGCTGTTGTGCAGAGCATGTACATATTTAAGAACCCTGGAATAGGCAGTGAAGGTGTTACATAATGGACAATTTAAAATTTAAAGTTTTTTTATAAAGATATGTTGCTTTTTAGTTGTCGCTCATCAAGACGCTACTTATTTGTATACGGAGCCAGTTAAAGTTGTTGGTGTTTGGATTGCATTGGATGATGCCACCGTACAAAACGGATGCTTACAATTTGCTAAAGGTTCACACAAAAGCGGTGTACATAGACGGTATATTCGAAATCCGGACAAAAATTCAGATGAATTAATTATTTATACATCTCCAGCACCTTATTATCAAAAGAGCAGTTTTGTACCAACGCCAGTGTCAAAAGGTGTGTTAAATCAGATGTACAGACTTATTATTATTAATTATATCTGTTTTAGGTACTTGTATTTTAATACATGGTCAAGCAGTGCATTTTAGCGAACCCAATAAATCTACTTCATCACGTCATGCTTATACTTTTCATGTAGTCGAACAGAAAAATACGATTTATTCTGAAGAAAATTGGTTACAATTGCCGGAAGGACGTTCATTTTTGAATTTGTATAGAAATTGAATAATTTGTTTACGTTTTTAATTGTTTGCTGTAATTTTAATTCAATAATTAGTTATTTAAATAAATTCAAAGTACTAGTTGCGCTGTTTTACTTTTCCCTCCAATTTTATGCAATACAATAAAAATAAAAACCCTATTTTTGAAATGATAACAAAAACACAAATACACAATATAACCTCAATTATTTCGAGCACTTTGAAAGAAAATGTAGTCAGGTTTATCTTTATAAACAAGTTCAAAAATGTTTTCATCAAATTCATTAATTTCATTTATAAAAGACATCGTGTATTATGGATATATTTTAAGTTTTAATACAGGCAAATTTTTAGTAAATCTTATTGAAACGACAGCCGGACAATTTATAACAATAATAAGATCATTATTGACTTTTATTTCAATATTAAACGAATCTATCACAGTGTTTATTAATGATATTGCAACCGGGGTGTCGACTGTGATACATGGAATATACCAAATTACTGAACACATTCTCAACATCTTGATGGTCACTGCAAATGGAATTTTTGATTTACTGAATGGAATTCTCAGTTTTTACAATTTAATTATAAGTACTATTGCTGGAATCGTATTTAATATTGGACAATTGTTTATTTTTATTAAACGAATCATTATTTTGTTTGGATCTGGAATTTGGTTCGCTGTAACATTAATACCATTATTTTTCTTTTATTGTGGTACAATGTTTATATATTTCCTTGGAAGACTGATTGATGAATTCTGCACTTTAATTGTATCAACAATAAATTCCTGCTCGATAATCGCATTCAATATTTTCAACTTTATATTTGATGTTCCACTTGAATCTCTGGCAGGAATTTTGACTTTAGTATCAATTGCATTCATTATTGTGCAATTTTATGTAATAATAGTTGAATATTTAAAAGAAAACATGATTTCTATGTACCACAGCGTTAAAAGAGTATTTAATAGATTGGTCAGAAAAATAATGCAAGTTATTAGGAATCCAAATTTCACTCGACGATCTATTCAACAGCCAATACCAATACCCGTTTCAGAATCAATAACGAGATCAATACAAAGACCAAAAATTCAAGCTAGACCTCACATACGGAGCTTCTCAGTAGATCCTGCTGTAAATGGAAATATGGATGGGGCTTGTGTAATTTGTGAAGAACATCGCAAATGTATTCTTTTATTGCCTTGTAAACATGTGTGCATGTGTTCTAGATGTAGCCAGAGACTTCAAAATTATAATAATAAATGTCCTATTTGTCGGACTAATATTGAAAATTCTATGAAAATATTCATTTAGTTAATTATAGCATATTGTATATATTTTTGTAAGTAAAATTCCTGTATAAATTTCCATTAATTCGATAAATAAATATTTTTTAAAATAATTACTGTTTTTATAGTAAAATAAGAACACAATTACGAATTTAATAAATTATGTATATTAAGTTATAAGACAAAATATAAAGATTAAAAATGATATAATAATAGAAAAGCTTATGATTAAATTAGATGCAAAGACTAAGAAGCTTTCACTTAATTTCCAACACAGCTTTTCCTGAATAGTTTAGCTTTTACATTTATAACAGATTTACAATCATAATCAATATAAGTAAATTATAGACAAAACTAGTTCCATAGAGAATAATTTCTTAGAACGGTTGTTAAAACGTTACTCAACTAATAGATTTTTATGTGGTCATAAAACGAATTTTAAAGACAGTATATTTTTTAATTTAAACTTGACAAAAGTTGTTTTTTAACATCTAAATAGTCGCATTTACTATTTATTTCCCTGTAAAAGATTTTATTTAAAAATTTATTAATAATTGGTAGGAAGTTTTCTTTACTTTTGTAAAAAAACTTTTAAACAGTCCCTTGTACTTTGCGGAATGTAATTTTTTTGTATAATTTTCTCTAGTCTTTTCAAACATGCTTGAATATTCCATGTTGGTCTGAATTTTTTATCTTCACTCTACAATTTATTTAGAATTTAGGAAACTGTTACAGATGTAGTTTTTGAATCATTTCTACCTTAATCAGACCTAAATTAATCAATAAATTGTTATTAATTGTTGAAATGTTTTTAGTCTGTTGAGCCCAAGTAAATAATTCTTTGAATAAAAATTCAGTGCATTGTAAGCAAGCATCATCAACGTTTGTAATGACATTTGTACCTAGTGCAGAGATTTTCATTAAAACTGGCATATAGGTATCAAGATTAATTCCACCACTCGCCTGATAAATGAAAAGACAATTAGTATGAAACTTAGTGAAACAACTACAATGAAACCTTTAATTTATTCAGTATCAGTTGATTCCTATTTGCACCCAATAACATAAAGTTTGCTGCAGTGGAATTATTTAAAAAATCATCAACACTAATCGCAGAAGGCGCAGAATCATCATTTTCTTCTGTTTCACTTTCTGTACCTTGTTCACTATTTTTCTCCGAATCACTTGTACCATCATCTTCGCTTTCAGTTTCTTCTTCGACTTCTTCTTCACTATCTTCACCTTCATCTTCACTTAAGCTACCTAAAGCGTGGAATTTACCTAAAGCGCAAATAAATAAAATAATTCAAAATAGGACAAAATGACGTATTTAACTACCAATTTGCTTTAATTTGTCTCTTAATTCAGTTTTTCCCGATTCACCAAACTGATTTCCGTCAAGTACCAAACTTTTTAATTTAGTTTTATTGTCAAGTGCATTCACCAATTCTAAACCACCGCTTTTCTTAATCTCATTGTATCCCAAAATAATTTCCTCTATTTCATTATGATCATCTTTTAAGCCGTTTGCTAAAAATATGACCCCTTTTGTTTTTAAGAGACAATCTCCAAAATTTATACTTTTCACATTTTGTAGATGTACAAGTGCTTTTGAAATAGCTTGAGCCCCTTTTTTACCAATTGTGTTGTCATTCAAATTAATGATTTGTAAATTTTTATTGTGAGTGAAAGCATCAGAAAGAGCTGATATTCCTTCGTGGTAAATGCCATTTTGAGGCATCGCAACTTCTTCCAATGTTCCAATCAGCTAAAATTCAGCAAAATTCATAATATTGTTCTCATTTAAATTTTCGAATTACTTTAAAAACAGCAGCTAACGCCTTTGCCCCCTCATTTTCCAATCTATTTCTTCCAGCAATGAAAACTTTCAAAGCCAATGGTTTGCCTTCTTTTTTACTGCTATTGTAACAATCAGTCAAAGCTGAAGCCAACAATTTTCCACCGGTTATACCCAACCCATTATTATTCAATCTAAGTTCTTCTAAAGCAAAACAAGAGGAACTTTTCAATAAAGATGCTAATCCTTTTACACCAATTGGACCGAATGCATTGTCGCTTAAATCTAATTCAGTCAATCTAGCACCAGCTTTTACTAAGCCATCTCCAAGAAATTTCTAAAAATTGTGAATAAAAAGAGTAAATGGTAAATTGTTTGTTGGACTAAAATTACTAAAGCTTCAGGAATTTCTGTTTTCATTCTACCAGTAAACATGTCTTTCCATAATGCTCGTTTAAATTCAGGATGCTTCTCCAATGATTTTGCAATAGCCTTCGATGCGTCTACACCCAAAGTATTCCCTTCTAAATTAAGAAACTGTAAATCTGTACACTTATCAATTTCTTCCACAACTTGCTTAGCTAAAAACGATCATTAAATTCGTGGTACTCGACATCGTCTTGAATATGTTACCATCGTTTTCTGTATCTAGTTTTAGGGATTTGCCAGCGAAACTTATGCCACTAGGGCTTACACGTGTGTTTTCCAATGCACTAGTGAGACTATCAAGATTTAATCCAGCCATAGTTTAAATTTCGGTAATTCACAGTAATGAACAAAATTATTCAAATTTAATGCAGTTTAGTCCGTTTTTAAAGAAATGGTATAATGTACAATGTACAACTAATAAAAAATAGCAAGTAAATATAAGGTTAGAATAGAAACTAACCGAAAAAACGTTGTCAGAATTCAAAATATGAAATAGCCAACATAAAAACAGAAATTTTTTTTAAATTTATTCCGGAACTATAGAGACATCTACTAGTAGTAATTGCATTTAAAAAGATTTTTTTTGTGCCATCTATTACATATTTATTAAAACAAAAAGAATTATGTATTCTACTTTACAGTTTTCTACAATACAAAAGATATTTAACAGTTTTCTATATTGAAAATTCAAAATAGTTTCAAATATTTGATAAGAGATAACGCAATTTCTTAAAATACGTCCTGTGCCATCTGTTACATGCCTGCGAAAGCTACAAAAATGTAAAACAAGTTTTCTATAGAATAAAGTATACTTTTACAGTTTACTGTAATAAAAATTTGAAATACTTCTATATTCTGACATATAGATGCACTATTGGTACAATACCGTATTCTAACCTAAAATTAAAAATGGCGTACTGTACGCCCTGTGTCATTGTGAATTTTTTAAATTTGAGAAAATGCTAAGTGTATCACTGGCATAGATGTGCAAATACTCTCAAATACACTAAAACAACTCCTACAACGCGAAATATGCGCGAATGGCAAGAAGGCATTAATTTTAGTGTCTTGTTTTGACATTTTTTTGACACTATTATTGACATTTGGCGTAGAAAGCGGCCATGTTTACTAGTACGCAGAACGACCGCCAGTGTCGCATGCTAATTTGTGAGTCTCAATAGATGCCACTACTGGTACAATACCGTATTCTAACCTAAAATTAAAAATGCGAAAATGTTTCGTTTTAAAATCCTACAAAAATATTATTCAAAAGAAACATATACTGTATTAAAGGCAAATTTTTCGAAAGTAAATCTTAAATTTTTAAAACCTGAACATGAACATGAAAAACACTTAATAGAAAGATACTCTGAAATGGTTTCGTTCAACA